>JBAMBQ010005080.1:0-68962 GCA_037044495.1 Stegana nigrithorax | reverse complement strand
TTATGTTAGCCTACTTGGTTCGTTACGTATTGCTAGTTACAAGTAAAAACCATTTTGAGAAGGTTTCGCAAACGAAGAAGCAGGAAGCCGACTTAATGCTTGAACAGCGAGGGCAGATATTGGCTGTTTGGCGCCAATATTTCCTGCCGTGAGCCCGTGGTTGGAGCGCCGACTGGTCCAGCAGTACCAGCATTGATCTGACGGTAGTTGTAGCTGCCGTCGGGATTGAGGCCTTCGAGTGAGCCGATGATCGAGGTGACTGGCGCACTGGTCTCCTCGCTGAACTCATTGGTGCCGCCCAGTTTGTCGTATTGTCCTTGAATTTCCTTCTGTGCTTGCTGTGCCTCGTCATCGGTTTTGTACTTGATGAAGAAGACCTCTGGCTTGCTGGGCTGTGTTGGCGCGGGCGTGGCAATGTCGTTAGCATCCAGATCGTTGTCCTTTTTGCTGAGCACATAAATGACCGTCTTCTCCTCTTGTGGTGCAAATTCAGCTGATAACTTGAGATTGGCATTGTCGGAGCCAGGTGCTTTGATGAAGACCACACGGTAGTTCTTTTGTGGGCGACCCAAGACGAGATGCTTAACCTTGTTGTCGTTGCTGTGATCTTCGGGTGCCGAGATCAGATAGAACTTTTTGTTGACAATGGGTGCGGGTGTTGTGCCTGCCGGCGGCAGATACTTGTCGCCACCGCGGTGTCCATTTGGACCGGGTGCGGGCAGACCGATTAAATCACTGCCAGCGCCGGTATGGCCACCCACGCCCACACCACCATGGCCAACACCACCAATGCCGCCAATGCTGCCGATGCCACCGCCAATAGTAAGCGCGGGCTGCTCATAGCCATATTGTGGCGCTGCATTGACGCAGGCCAAGACGAATGAAACCAAGATGAATGCACGCATTTCTATATGTTTTGCTTAGTTGCGTTTAATCCTTTATGTTTAGTTGAGTCTTGTGTGGGTTTGCTTGCTCGTGTTTGTGCGCTTTGCGTGAATTATGCCGCTTCACTGGATGCAGTTCAGATAGCTCCACTTGGCTTATATACACAGACGTCGCCGCTCGATCGTTGTCTTAGACGTTGCCGCTAATCGTTTTGGTCTTCTTGTAATTTATGTAAATTGAACGCATTTTCTATCCTTGTCATACACGTCGCTGGGTGCTGTGTGCTGTGGCTGCGATGATTTCTTGCTATGTTAGCTAAACGCATTAAGATTCACGGCTGAGATTCATGTTGCCGCACAATTTAGGCCCGACAATCTATATTTATTTATTTATTTTATTTTATTTCATTTTTTTTTTACTTTTATCATTCGTTCGATGGTTCATAGGTTCGATGCTTCGTTTGCTTTTGTATCTGGCTATTGTTGCTCTTCTTTATTTTGTTGAAGCTGTTATTGTTTGTTTATTTGTTGTTATTGTTGTTGTCATCATTGTCTATGACATTTCAGTGTTGATACGTGTATTAAGTTCCATTGTTGGCGCCGATCTTATTATTATTATTATTGTTGTTGTTAGCGTGGCTAATGCTAAGTTGTGGCTGGTCATTGAGCTTGGATCTGATTCATTTCATGATTCGTAAACTTGTCTTAGACGGTTTGAATTTGACCTAAAATTTATTCAAATTAGAACTCGCCGTGTATGCGTGTGTGTGTGTGTGTGTGTGTTTGTGTATAAGTCTTCGCTCGCACTGCTACGCTGCCTCTCTTTCTCGCGTAGTCTTTTAGATTGCGAAATTCGCTATAAATGGTTTTTGTTTGGGTTTCTTTTTTTATCAATTTAGATATGAAAATATTTTTAGCTGTTTATTTTTTTTCTTCTTAATTGTTATTAGTTTATTAAAATTAATTCAAACGGAATTTGTATTGCAAAAAATCAATAAATAATCAACTAAAATGTTGCAGAATGCTCATTTGTCTCAAATTGAAAACACACATTGATTTTGTTATCTTCAGTTGGTTTGTGAAAAGTGTTCACTCTTCAGTATTCCAAGACCACCCAAAAGTAACAGTCTGTATTGTTGCTCTTCGTTAGAAATAATTTAATAGCCCCCACTCATTAGTTTCCATATGCAATTGCATATGATCGGGGCATTTTACAATGTTTCTAATATTCTAAAGAAACGAATTTTATAATTAACACGAGATTCTTAAACTGGCAATGGAGTTAAATGTAATGCTGCAAACGAAACATATTTTACATGAAACAGTGTTTTGCTGCAGCTGAAAGCCTATTTGTAAGGAAGCTAAGAAAATAGTTTTTTTAAAGACGAAAACTACTACCAGAAACTAAAGTTTCACAAGCGATCTTGTGATCGAGGGTAAGCCAATAAGTTCTTGAAAATACCCCCCAGACGGAGCTTGCAGAGTGTTATCATATTACTTTTTGATAGTAAGCAACTATTAGCTGATTACTGTCAAAAGTTGTTTGAGTTTTGAGCGGAATTTATTGCAAGGTTTCACTTCCGTAACCGATAAAAATTTTCTGCAAATTTGAATGATAAGAAAGTGCCAATGCCGACAGATATCACAGCTGAGTTAATTAATATTATTATTAGCAAATCTGCACTAGAACATCAACGAGAAATTACACAACCAAAAAGAGGGAGCATCACGACAATGCAGTTCATCGGGTGAAAAAAGTAAAGACCGGGTGACAATAATGCATATCGATTACCTTCTGGCGAATTCTACTTCGCAAATGATTTGAGAAAGTTGAAGAATCATTGACTATGCCTTTGTTGACTGCGATTGTATGAAGTATTATAGCCTTTGCCATTTACTCGTACGTGATCATACGGTTTCTGAATGATCTTACATTAGGAGAGGCAGTCTAAGCAATAATTTGCCAGACACTAAAAAAGCAAAGATCATAAGTTATGGGCTGCTTCATATCCGCATATGTTTTAAAATATTTTACTTTTGTTTTTATCAAGAAACAATTTGTAGCAGACAGTCGATTTGCGTAGGTGATTGGACGACGCTGTGCGACAAGAAACTGAGTAAAGTAACTACAGAGCCATCGTTGATTCGTTTGAAGATCGCATATATTGTATTTTGAATGTGTGTTTTGTATTTTTCTTTAACGTTTTGCTTTGAATGAATATTTATTTTTTGTTTTTAGTGTGTTGTAACTTTTGCGTGTTTTATTGCATTATTTACTTCTTTGTGTGTTGCCGCTGCATTTGTTTTATTTTTTATGGTTCTCTCATTAATCAAAATGAGTTGATAGCTATATTATAAAAATCATAATTTTTGTTGTTTTTCAATTTACGTTTATTTCAAAAAAAAAAAACGTTTTTTTATTGCTTATCTTATTATTGTTGTATTTGCTGTGTGGTGGTCTAATGGTCTGATGGCGTTGCTTATGCTGATATTTCCTTCGACTAATTTATAAAATGTGTTTTTATTGCTTTGCCACTCTAATATTTAAATTTTGTTGGTGCTAACTGCGCTTATGCCTAACAAAGGCGTTAAAATCAAATCAAAACTATTTATTTCTCTGTATACAAATTATCAACTTCATCCGATAAGCAAAATTTTTTTTTATTATATTTTTTTATTGTTATTTTTTTTTTTGCCACCCATGCAGTTTGACAGTTTATTTTTTATCTTGAAATCTAAATAGATTCTTAAATTCTCTAAACACAAAGCGAATGTGATTTATTATTATTATTATTATTTACATATACAATATGTATACATTAAATAAACATATGAGTTTCTTTTTTAAATTCAATTTTTATTCTATTGTCTAATATGCTTAAATATTTCACTATTCGTCTATTATTTGTCCAATAAAAAAATTTCCAAAATCCAAAAACAAAATGCTTAAGATATACTCATTTGGTGTTACTTTTCGAATGCATTAACAAAACTTGTCTTATGTTAGTTTTATCTAAATAAAATTAAATAAACGTGTTAGAGGAAACAAATTTGCGCGTTTTTTTGGCATTTATTTAAATCATAAATACAGTTGCTTATCAAACTGACAGAAATGTTTTTTGATGCTTAAAATAATGTCTTTATAAAATAAATTATTTTTATCCAATAATCAAAAATTAGAATTTATACAAGAAAAAAAAAAAAAAAAAAAATTCAACCCCTTGAAAAAAGAAATAAAACAATAAAAAACAAAATACGAATTATAAATAGTAAATTTAAATAATTTAAAAGTAAAAACAGTAAAAACCACGTACATAATAGTATATTAAAGAAAATTGTATCGGAGACATGATGAACATAGTTAACGAATGCTTATGATCGATCCGATGCATACTGTGTTCTTATGTCTATGAAAACTAACGCATCGCTCTATTAACATGCGCACATACCTGCAAACGTGTTAATTTTTGCGGAGCTTGAATTGCAGAGACAGGCAAAGCCAAAGAATATTCGCTTTATTTTCGTGGTGCCTCGAAATAACAAAGCATTGCTTAGGCATGAAAATTAATTTTTTTGTTAACAGCAACGTCTCGCATAGTCTTTCATAATTATCAATTAGGCGTTTCGTATTCAATCGTCAGCATCGAGGTAGGCATATCAATTTAAGACATGTCCAATACCGATATTCGCCGTGTAGGCACAATTTATGTAATATTTTATTGTTGCTGACAGTCGTCACTGTGGCTGTCGTTGTGGCTGGCGGCTGGCGGCAATCTATCGTGAGCATCGCATGTGAACGGGCCAACGAAATGAACGTCAGCTAGCCGCAGCTTGTCTCGTCTTGTCGCGTCTTGTGCGTCGGTGCGTTTGTGCGTTTGTGCGCTTATGCGTTATCGGCAGCAGATCTGCTCGCCATTGTTTCCCTCGTGCGCTTGCGTCGAGTTAAGTCGCTACCGTTGTTATTTAGTAGGTGTGATTAGCTTTAGGCGTTATAAATATTTTTTTTCTTCTTTCAATATTTTTTCAATAAACGCTTATCGCATTCAAAGATCGGTTCACTAAAATTGCCGATTTTTGTCTTGAACTTGGGCGGCGTTTAACGCTTTGAATTATGCAAACTAAAAATGAACTGTCAGCATTTGATTTCGCTTGACTTAACTTGACTTGGTTTGAGTTGAATTGAGTTGACTTGAGTTGATATGAATTGGTTAAATGGGTTCGCTTGCTTGCGATTTAACACAGATATTGTTACAAATGCAGCTACGCATATACTAATTATATTGTATAAATTCATATTTATTTTTGTTTGCTTTTTAGTTTGTGTTGCCGTTCATTTATATTAATTTATGTATATGTATTATGAATGTTTGTCTTCACATGCTCATACTGCATAGTATATAAAAATATGCTGCTTAATTGGCATTACATACGCAAACGTTGTTCACATATTAATTCAAAAACAGAAACATTAACAAAAAAGACAAGTTTCGGTATGCTGTTTCCAATCAGTCTGGCCTCTAACGCCTGCCACTAGGTGATAAAATATACAAATTTAATGGATATGTTGTTTAGCGCACATTGCTGTGACAGTAAGGCATCATGAGGTTAGGTAGGCTTGTGAATGAAAGCACTTAGTTCGCACACTTATCATACGCATGCAAAAAAGTATGCTATAAAAATGCACACTCTTTTATACTGTCAAGTCCACGCATGCTTTTGTGTCCAGTTCACTTAATGTTTTGCATACCATTTGGCTGCTATGCTGTCTAATAACAAATGTTTTGCTGGAATCCTACTTAACCTGGTACTAAGATCGGTATATTCCGATTTTGGCTGCCCTTAAAGATATTTTTTAGGTTTCTTGATCCCCCTCCTTTTATTGTGCTTTTTTTTTTTGTCTTGCAGGCTGCCATGGGGTTAGATTTCCTGATTGTATTTTGTTATGCGTTTCTTTTAGGTAAGGCATCGCGTCGAAGTGTATTCATGAGTCGTTACAGTCGTGTTTTCGTTGTCTGGCAGCAGCGTTTGGAAGTTTTCATAACTGCTCCGATAAAACACTGATCTGCACAATTATGGGCAATGCGAACACTACAGAATTAATAATGAATTTGGCGCCAAGTTTTTGTAAATTGTTGTTGTTGTTTTTGTTGGTTTTTCTTTTTTTTAAACCGTTAATGTTGATCTAATGATAATCATGAGCGTTGTATGATGCAGTTTCTTTTTTCTCTTACTCTTACGCACTCCAAGCCACTCTATGTTGATAGGCTTTTGCAACGTTTTGTTTAAGTGTGTTTTCGGTTATTTTCTGTCGCTTTCGATTTATATATATATAATATCTTAAAATACAAGAAACAAAAATTATTTATTTAATACTTTGGTATTTTAATGTGTTGACCTTGTGTCACGAGTTATTTGACTTAAGATGCTAATTTATTTCTGCAGCGGGTTTATTTCAGTAGATTTTGTTCATGTTATTTTTGTTACTATCATTCTTACTGTTTCTATTGCTGTGTCGGCTTTTGAAACAGTTATAAAAATAATTATTATGGTAATTATTCTTATGGCATAGACTAGACCAACAACTTGTGAAAATGTACAAAAAAAGAAAACAGATACTTAACTTTTTTTTTTTATTTTTGTTTTTGGAATGCTTAGTAAAAAAATAACATTTAAAAAAAATTTAAAAAATTACAGTACAAAAAAAAAAAAAATGGACTAATAATATAGGATTTAAAAAATGTACAAAATTGTTGTTGATTTGATCACAGGCATTGCAGTGCGTCACGTTACGTCTCGTCACATCACGCCACGCCGCAATACCTTACGTTACATTATGTCATGTCATGTTGCGTTGTCTTCATTTCCCGGTGTTTGAGGGCAAATAAGCAGATCCAGCGTTGTCGTTTCGAGTTGGAGCGGTGCCAACAACAGATGAGACGGAAGCAACACCTTCGTTCGTTGCGACACTGCTGCCGCCGAGCGTATCGTATTGAGCTGAAGTCACCACATAGTGGCAAATGAGAAAATAGTAAGAAGAAGGAAAGAAAGAGACATTCTTGTGTGGTACTCACCCTGTATGATATGTTGTGCGTGCGCAGCCTCTTCGGGTGTGTTGTACTTGATGAAGAACACCTCAGGCTTGTGATTGACTGGTGCCGGTGTGACAACCTCAGCGCTGACATCCAAAGAACTCGTCTTCTTCGACAGCACATAGATTGCGGTTTTGTCCTCGACGGGCGCGACATTGGCAATAATCTTGGCTTTAGAATTTGAAGATGATGGCGAATCAATGAAAACTACACGATAGTTTTTCTGCGGGCTGCCAACATTTATGTAGCGCACGATCTGTTGTTCGTCGTGATCTTCGGGGGCACTGTGCAAATAAAAGTACTTTGACACAACTGGTGCCGGGAAGGGTTGCGGACCGCTAGGCTGTGAGTATCTATAGCCCTGTTGTGTTGGAGCCGTAGATCCCAAACTAAAATCAACACCACCGGTACTTGGGATGGCTTTTGTGCTGAATGTGGTGCCGCTGCCCGCTTGCAAAAAGTTGTTGCCTGATGCCGCCGGCACATACGAATTGCTGGGCGGGGCCAATATAGTGACGTCACCGCTGCCTTGGCCTTGTTGATTGTAAAGATAGCCATGACTTAAATCGGCGGTTGTATAAGGTGTGGCTGTGAGCACACCTAAACTGATCAAAATCTTAAGAAAAAAAAAAAAAAATCCATTTGAATCCATTCATCTGGAGTGCAATTTCGAGCAGCGTCGAGCGGTCAAGTCTGTCGCACTTACCACAAACTTATGCATCCTCTTGTTTATTGTGTGTTACACCACTTCACCGGCGGAAAGAAAACAAACTCGATGTGACTACGACTCTGACGGTTGTCTGTGGAACGTCTGATGCTCAAACACTGGCTTCCATTGAATCTTATATACACCAATCGAGTGGCTATAAGCGATTTTAATTAAAGTTAATTGAAATGGTCGCCACAGCACGATCAGCATCAATGTTACGATTTGCAATAAATCGTTAACAAACTATAACAGAAATCCGGCTAGCACGGATTTTTTGGACGAAAGGTGCTAATTGCCAATTCAAACTTCTGTTATAAAGCGCTGATCTCTGTTGTACTGTGCTGAGCTCGAGGAAACATAAAAAAACCGAAAACCACCAAAATACATAACAAAAAAATACCTTAAAAATAAATTACAAAAAAATATTATATTTATTAAATGTTAAAACAAAAACTCAAAATCAAAACTTGAATAAAAAGTCCACAGTCGATTGCTGCGGTTGGCCACTGGGTGGTGACATCATCAGAGTACCAATGTTGCAAGCCTTCAAGTCAAATTAAATAGCGCCAAAATCGTCAGAGCCAAGTGGGAAAAGGTGAACCAATTGGCTTTCTTCGTTGTCACTGTCATTGTCGTTGTTTTATGCTTTATTGTTGTTGTTGCTGTTCGATGTTCGGTGTTTGCTGTTGTTGTTTCATTAGAGCTTGATTGCGTGTATGTGCAAATTGTTTGGATTAATCCAATGTTGTTGTTGTTAGTGCCTTCGCCACTGCTGTCAACAACCAACCGGTAATTAATTAATTTCCAAACATTTTAGCACTTTAATGCTTTTTTTTCTACATTTTATACGCATTTTCCTGTGTTCAGTTTTTATGTCATGTCTTTCATATTTAATATTGTTTTTTAATGTAGACAGACTTGAAAATAACTCATGACATTTTGCTGCTGACGTGGGCTTCCCCAGTTGTCACATAGTTTCTATTGATGTAAGAAACATTAACTGTGCATATGTGCACCTCCGGCATTAAGGCATTGTTTATGAAGTCTTCAGCGTTGTCCTTTTCAGTTTCATAAGTGATTACATTTGGGTGAAGTGTAGCCTAAGCCAATTTTTTTTTTCTTATTTTCTTTTATGCTGTTTTACATGTTCTGCTGATAAATTGTCAACTCTTTCAGTTTTATATAAAATTTTTTTTGTTTTGTTTGTGTATGTAAATGCGTTAAATAATTTTTTATTGTAGAAATTTTTTGTAATTTTGTTATTTTTTATTTTTGTTGGTTTAAATAGTGAAATTTTTTTAATTTGTGGTATTTTTATTTTAAAGTTTTTTAACCCTTTTTTAATTGTTAATAATTGAATTTTGTCTTGGATGGCGCCGTTGCCGTCGCCATGGCGCAGTGTTAATGTTTTGAACTCTGAAGCATAAGGTGGTGGCCTTCTGCCTAGAACTGGCTTAGTTAGCAAAAGTTATTCTCAAGGCATAGAAAATTTGTCCCTAATAAAGATAATAAAAAAAAAATAATAATATGTTTCTTATAATAAATAAAATAGCATTAAATAATGTAAACATAACCAAATAAGACTGTTATTATAATTTTTTTTTCTTATTTTTTATTTACAATCTGTCTTTAAGACAATAAATAAATTAGATAACATATGATTAACATTAACATTGCAGGAACAGCTAGTCTCCATTGGGATTAGATGCTTGTTATTATAATAAAATTCAATTGAAATTAAAAATAATATTCGTTGGAGTCGACGTTAAAGCTGTAATAATGGGTCTGTGTTAGACCAAGAAACAAGCTATAGGGTCGTTCTATAACTGTATAGGGTATTGGTTTAGTTTCGTATGTTGTTTTAATTGTGTATAAATTTTTTGAGTTTTGGTTTCTTATTTAATTTGTTAGATGGCTGGCAGGCGTTTCGTGACTCAAATCGTCTACAGTATTGGGAATACAAGAAAGCCTTAGTGCATCTGCAGGTCATTTATGGCATATTTCCGTACTATAAGGTCAGCGTTGCGAATCGGTAAGTTAATTAGTGAAACATGCATGGTCTCAAGTTGATTTTATATTGGCATGTTATTGCAGTTTTAATAAACCGCATGATTATATTATCACATTGGATGAGGGTGACATTGGCTTGCCGTCAAAGTATTTCTATAACATTGGTGTCGATGATGAGGTCGTACGTGGCTACCAACTATTACTGCGTGATTTTGCAATTAACATGGGTATGTACATTCATTTATATATATATATATATATATATATATGTATACATACATTGACATATACATATAGTGAGTTCCTACTAACACATAAATTAGCACACTATGATAAACGATTGTCATATCAACTGGCATAACTGGCATGACTGGCTACTCGTAGCTGTTGAAAACAATTTGTAAAGATTGTTGAAGTTGTATGCCCATTGTGGTATATTGTTAGCTGTAAACCTTTTCCTTTTACATATTATATATATATTTATGTCATTGTAATTCTTATTGCATATGCGATCAACGCACGCACAGGTGTTGTCTCGCGCGAGGCTGAGCTATTTGCCGATGAGATCTTTCATTATGAGAAACGCATTGTCAATCACCTCGAAACGGTTAAGTTGGACAAGCAGCGCCAGGTGAACAAAATACTTCGGCTATCAGAGTTGAAGACAATCGCCCCATCGGTGAGTTGTGGGTGCACAGCAGCGTAGTTCTGCTTATTTGTCTCATTTTGAGCATTTCATTTTGCAGCTGCCTATTGCGGAAACGCTGCAGGCGCTTTTTCCACATACGAAGCTAAGCGAGGAGACGGAAGTGCTCGTGCGTGATGTTGAGGTTTTCCATGAGCTCTCCACCGTTGTTTCCACATCAGACAAGAAGTTTGTAGTCTCATATATATTTGTAGTTGCCCGAAAAACATGAACATTTAACATTTGTGTACTTGCAGATCGATTAACAATTTTCTTATTTGGTCGCTGGCACGTCACCTGCTGCCGCATCTGTCGAAGGAGTATCGCAATCTGGTTGAAAATTTTGATCATGCCCTTTACGGACGTACCGCCAGCTATCCACGCTGGATGATCTGCACGAAAATCGTACGCGATTGGCTTCCCTTCGCTGTCGATGCGCTGCAGCAGCATAAACTGCAGCCGACGCATAAGAAGCCGATGTTCGACTTTCACCGCAAGCACGCGCCGGGAAGCGGTGGCAGCAGCGCTGGCGATAGGGTCAATAAAACCTATGGCAATGATGAGTTTATGCGTCTCATGTTCTACACGCTGCGCAATCAACTGCAATCTTCGCTGGAGCAGGCTCACTGGATCGTTACGCCGCTAAAGCAGTTCATCAACGAGAAGCTGATTGCGATGCGTCTGCAGTTCGGCATACCCAATGAGATATTGGACAATCGCACCTACATTAGGGAGTACTATAATAAATTTCTCTTGAATAACATTTATTTCGTGGACCATCTGGAGTCGATTTGGAGTTTTCGCAAGACGCGCATGGAGGAGCAGTTAAGGGCGCTCAGCTTAGTCGACACGTAAGTTGCATTACTGTTGCATTGCATTGTCGATTGTCGATCGTTGACCATTTTTGTTGCGTTTCTTTGCAGCATCATTTCGGAGACGTATTCCACGGAAACACCGCAACCCATTGCCTACTCGAACATATTGAATATGTTAATAATATCGCGTGGCGTGGTCACCTCCGATTACTATGACTATCGCTATCCAGTGTGAGTATGTCTACAGTGGGCTGTGAATCTGCGCTTGTGTTTAGAAATTAATGTTATAAATTTTCTTTTTTTAGTGCCGTGAATTTTGCACGCATCGGCACTGATATACTCGAAGCGCTAATTGAACAACTGTCGACATTTGTCGGCCAATATAATGCTGCGGCAGCGAGTGATGCCAGTGGACGCATGGCTGCGGATATTGAGTACATAAAGCCGGATATTGGCTGTTTGACTGCCGGTGAGGCGCATGTAGAGGAGCTGCAGGAACTGTCTGATAATGCTCTCAAAAGCTTTCACATAACACTGAGCGCAGCTAAGGTCGCGGCGCGCGCCCTAAGCAGCTTTGTGCAGGCCATCGACACATCAAGTCCGATTATTGGCGCCTCACTCAATCAGGCGGTCACATATGAGAGTCTACGACTGACGCAGCGCCTGCGGGTTCCCGGCCTGCGTTCGTACAACGAGAATGAGCTCTTTACCCTCGCCTATATGCAGAAGCACTGCAGCACGACCATAGCGGACAAGGATTATGCGCGCATCAAGCCGCATGTGGAGAAACAGCTTGCCGAGCGTTATCTGTGAGTATGATTGAAGCAACGCAACATGCAACAAGTTAACTGACTTGATTTTGTTTGGTTTTTTTCTTTACTGCTTTGTTTTCGTGTTTATGCAATTGTTTAGTTTCAATGCCACATGGAAGCATATACAATTTCTGCCACGTTCTACGAGTTGCTCTGTGCCGGACGTGCGCTGCTCGAATATACTTTAAAATGCGCAGCTGCATGCTGACAGACAGATACAGAATCACGCACGCACGCAAGTAGCATTGCAGCACTGCATACATTTGCCCTACTTCGCCTCTTTTATGCTCGCTGTGTTTAAGAAATATTTATTATAATTATTATAAATTACGATTTGTTGAATTTTTTTTATTATTTTTTTTTTTACTATTTTTTTTTTATTTAATCAACTAAGAACATAAATTGCCAGACTTCGTTAAGTATTAGTGAATAAATTTTGCATATTTTCTACTTAGTTAAGTTATTGTATGCATCAAACAAATTAACGCAGCCAATTACGGAGCTACGCAAGACGTCAGCTATAAATAATTAAAATAACAACGGTATGCATTCGTATGCCATATACATAAACATACATACGTCGGACATACCTACATGCATACTCATACATGAATACATACTAGTGTATAAGCTGTGTACCATTTAGCGTTTAGTTAGTATATATATTATAACAAAAGACAAGCGAACACAGATTCAAGATTTGAGTTAGGCGTTAATAAAGCAAAATACATGTAAAAAGTGAATTATTAGATACTAAAAACTGAGAAAGAAATATAATAAATTAATAAAATAATGGAAAAAAAACTGAAGTGCGTGCAGCATTTTAATTGAAGTGTGAGTTAATTTCGGCTTGGCTGTCAACTGACGTATTAGCGCTGAGCATCCACATAGAGAGTTGTTTGAGAATATTGTGTGCGTGATATGAAACGTTTTCGTTTTGAAAGGTCGATCCTAAAGAAGTATTTGCCATGATCTTATATTTCATCCTCCATAACCAACTCAACTAATCTCAAAATGAAGTCTTACTTCCTACTTTATGGGACAGATATGGTTCATAAAGCTGAGCAAATTGAGTCAGCATCATTAACTATCTTGTCCCCAACATTGTTCTGAGAGAGCATACCTGTGACATGTTTTCTGTAATCTTGGCCTTGCGCCCAATAGTCAATGGTTTGCTATTTTTCCTTCAAAAATTGCTGTAGTCATGCCTTTTTGTTATATTTAACGGGTTTTTGATCGTTCAGGGTTTGTTTCGTATACGAAGAACTTAAAGGTATGCAACACTTTGTTCTGACGATACTCTGCAGGTCAATTTACACTGTATAGTTGCATACTTTTATGGGCTGCTTGAATAAAAACGATTTCGTTAATGTATTTTTTAGCATAATTTATTTTCATATATTTTTCATTTAATTCTTGTATCATAGAGGAATTTGTGTCCATGTTTGTGTTTGTGTGTGAGTGTTTTTGTATGTTTATGTTGTTGCGTTTTAATTATGTTCAATTGTTGCTGCTATTGATTGGAAAATACTGCAATACCTAGATTTGACAAAATATTTGCTTGTTGGCGTAATTTGGTTTGCTGTTGTTGTTATTGTATCTTTGCTTTAATTGTTTGCGTGTTAGTGTTTGTATGTGTGTCGCTTTAATTTTTTTTATTATGTTAATATATTTAATAATAATTTTTAACTATTTATAAAACCTTCTTTCTCTTTTTTTGTTATTTAGAATCTTAACATTGTTTTTTTATTTACTGTGTTTTTTGTCTTAATGCTTTTCTTTATTAATTTAATTTTTAGTATTTCTCATTTAATGCTGAAAACTATTTTTTTATTTTGTTTTTTGTATGCGTGTGTTTATTTATTTATTTACTTTGTTTTTGTTTGGTTGTTTTTTTGTATATATATATATTTATTTATATATATACTTTATCATTTTTGTGTATAGCATTCGTTCATAAGTTATTTGTTTTTATTTTTTTATTTATATTTTATTGTTTATATGCATCATTTACATGTTTTTCGTTTTGTTTTCTTTCTGCAGTTCATAATCGTATCGCTTTATGCTTAGTTATTTGATTTTGCTTTGATTTCAATTTTTTTTTCGCTTTTTTTATGCAATCTTTAATTTTTACTAGTTGCGCAACTAAATTATTTGCATGGTCGCCTAATAAATACTTATTACATATAATGTATTACTTTTTTGTTGTTCTTTTTTGTTTTTTTGTTGCTGCTGCTTTGTTGTATGTATGTAAATATGCACGTTTATTTTTTGTTTTTGGTTTACTTAACAACTTTGCGAAATGCATTTTATTGTTTTTTCTTACGCTTTTTTTTTCAAAATGATTTTTATTTACTTGTATGTTTTATATTTATCATAAGCATTTGTTGTTTCGTATTTGTTTGTTTTTTAATAATAAAATAAAAATAAAAAATAAACGAAAATATTTATTTATATTTATGAAGATAATTTGCGCATTTTGCTTTTGGAATTCTTCAGCTTTGTTGTTGTTTTGTTATAAATTGAAAGCAACTAAAATTTGCGGAAATGTGTTCGAATTTTGTTAAACATTAATAAAGATTGTGAATTGTTTTTCGTTTTAAATTTGTTATAAAATTAAAATGTATATTTTTGATTATTACTTTTTTCTTTAATATTTTTTTTTTTATATTTACTTATTTATTTAACATTTCTTTTTGTTTTATTTTTAATTTCCAGTCTTCTTTTTATTTATGAAATTTGCACAAAAATCAAGATGAAGAACTCAAAATAAAAATAACATTTTTTTAGTGTTGTTTTCCTTTGGTTGTTTGAAGCAAAGCTCAGTTTATAATTACGTTAAGTTTTAATAAGTTCCTTTGT
Source organism: Stegana nigrithorax (assembly GCA_037044495.1). NCBI lineage: Eukaryota > Metazoa > Arthropoda > Insecta > Diptera > Drosophilidae > Stegana > Stegana nigrithorax. Next base: position 54,096 of record JBAMBQ010005080.1, on the reverse strand, counting down.
TTTTTGTTTTTTCTTTTTTAGTAGTAGATTATTATAATTAATATTTGATTTATTTAAATTAACTAAATTATTTTGGCAAGTTTTTGTTGTTATGTACTTTAAACACTACACTAAAATTCAGTTTTTTGCTGTTGCTTTTTTTTAAGCATTTATTATTAATTTAGAAAAAAAGCTTTTTTTTATGTATTTGTTTCAATTTGTTCTTAAAAAAAAACAACAAACAATGAAGCATAACATTTTTAGACGATATGTTTTTTTATTGTTTATATTTAGAAATATTTTAATATAATTTAATTGGCATAATTTGTATTGCTATTTTATTATTATTATTTATAAATATTATATATAACAAAAAAATTATTTTTTCATAATTTTGATTTTACGAAAATTTGGCATGCGGCATAGCGCTGCCACGCACGCCTGCCTGCCCACCTGCCTGCCTAACGCATAACAGGAACCATTTGGTTTTAATTGTGACTTTTGATAAATTCATTTAATAATTAATACATGTACAAATATTTATTTGTCCCAAGTACAAAAGAAAAAAAAACGGTTCGACTTTACTTCAACTTTTGCTAACAACTGCAAATAATTATGCAAATTTGCAAACCGAAGATCGACATTAAAAAATTAAAAAAAAAAAAAAAAGAATTAAAAAAAAAGGCGTACCTGTGCGTCCAAAACTACTCAATTGCTTGTTTACTTTTTTTGTTTGGTGTTTGGTTTTGCATTTTATACATTTCGATTGTTTTTTCTTTTTTTTTTTTCTTTTTTGTTACTGACTGCGCGTGGACGGTATTCAAAGCTGTAATATAAATTTCTCTTTATTTTTCATTTGGTTTTTGGTTTGGTTTCTGATGTTTGATACATATACATAAATATTTCTTGTTTTTATATTATATTTGTGTTTTTTACATATTTACATGCTTGTATACACATACATACATACATATTTATAATTATTTTTTTTATACACTTGTTTCTGTTTCTCTGTTTCATTAAATAAAGCAGCAAATCAAAGAAAATTTTTGTTTTCATTTTTTGTTCAGTCAAATTTTTTGCTATATTAATGTCTTTTGTTGTTGTTGTTATTTTAAGTTTCGCTTTCAGTTTAACTTTGTTTTTGTGGTCCAAAATTGTTTTGAAATGTTATTTTTGGTTTTCTTTAATGTGATAAGCGTGGTATTTTCTAAAATTAAAAAAGTTTGTGTCTCCATTTACTGTGAACTAGCGAATTTGAAAACAGAAAGAAAGAAGAAGAATGTCCGTTAATTTATTTTTTGTTTGTTAGTTTTACAAAAGTTGAAGTGTGGAATTAGAAAAGGAGAAATAAAATTAAATAAAGAGTTTTCTGTCAATTAATAACTTTTCCATGTTGTTTTTAATTTTTTTATTTTAATTATTTAATTAATATTTAATTAATGCTTAGTTGCTTGTACAATGAATTTATTAGAGAAATATAATCTACACAATTTAGTAAAAGTTTCGCAACGACTTTGTCACTAATTGTTTTTGTTTTTGTGTTTTGGTTTCGATCGTTTTAATAATAAAATTAATTTCTTTATTTGTTTTTCCATTTTGTATAGCTGCTTGCGCATGTCCGCCCGTCCGCGCGCCTGTTGCACACACGCCCCTCTGGAAGCCTTTGCACCTGTTGCTCTGCCACTTTTGCGCTCGCTCGCCTCGCCTCTGCGATGTCCTTTTTGTGCGTTCGTTCACGTCTATGCTGGTCGGGCAAGGTCCTTGCATTAATTTTAATTATTGTTTTATTAGCAGTTTTTTTCTATTGCAGTTTTCTATATTGTTTTTGTTTTGTTTTGTAATGCTTTTCTTATTTACAATTTATACTGGTTTGTTTTCTCTTCGATTAATTTTTTTGTATATATTATTCTTTGTTTTTGTTTTCTTTTTTAACGTAACGGCAGTTTTGACTTTTTTTTTAGCAATTTTGTGTAAAACAAAAAGTGTTTTCGGTTGTTAATTTTTTTGTTTTTTTTTTGTTATGTTTTGTTTTAGCTTGGATTCTTTTCTTTGCTCTTATTGCTGCTTCGCCTCTACAACACAAACATTCATGCATATAATAATGTGTATATATAATAATAATATGAATATTTGTTGTATGCTAGTTGCGAATTTTCTCTTTGTTTAGTGAAGCAGACTTCATTTGCTTGCTTTAATTTATTTTATATTATTTTTGTTTCTCTGCTAAATTTCTAAGGAAATAAAAGAATTCCAATTAAACGCTACTCAGCTAATTGCTTTCTGTATAGATTTGCAGTTTGGTTCTATGTACGTTCATTTCCAATTAATAATTTTAATGATTCTTCTCTTTCTTATTCTTCTTTAGTTGTTAGTATTTAAGTGTTGTGGTTGTTTTTTGTTCACCGTGTTGTAAGGTGTGTTTATGTTTGTGTAGTTATTTGTGTTTTTGTTCAAAGGTTTCTTGCGCAAATTGTTTTTGTTGTTGTGTACGTTGTTTTCAGTTGCTGTTGTCGTTATTATTATTATTGTAGTTGTTGCAGCATTAATTGTTTTCATACATGTATATTTAAACATATAAATATTTTAATATTTATTATTTTGTTTTGCTTTAAGTGTTTCTCTCATATTTGAACTTTTCTTTTAGTTTCTTTTTTTTTTTTTTTGCTTGTTTTTGTTTTTAATTCAAATTTTGTTGGTTTTTTATTTTGATTTGTGACAATTTTATGCTTCTTTTATCAATTGAGTAACCAAAAAACAAAAAAAAATATTATTAAATTTTTTTGTTTGTTTAATTTAACAAAAAAAGTTGATTTCTATTTTGCTTATTGTTGTAGTTTGTTTTTGTTTTGCTTTCTGTTTCTATATTTACGAGTATTAGTTAGTTCACTACTGCTTAATAAAATTGTAATTAGACCGCTTTTGATGACGTTTCTGGCATCCAACGCAACACTTCACGCCGCCAATTTAAACCGTTCTCCACTTGTTTTACTGTAAAACAAAAGTTGAGTAAACTATGTTAAGTAAAGTGAACAATCAGATTGAATGCTTATGTATCTTTGATTATTTTTTTGTATACATAGTAGTATGCCGATATGATAAAGTGGAGTGCAGTCTTTTTAAATCTTTCAGAACTTGTCTCCTGCACTTTGGAGAATATACCCAAATGGATTTGTAGTTGATTTTTCCATAACCGTTAATGTTAATGATAATATTTCGTTTTTGGGAACCATATGTAGGGAGGTGGGTGTACTCACCTAGTAGTCAGACGTCGGTCTCAATACTGACTGCCATGGCATTGTTATGTCTTAGTTGTAGATTGTTTGCATTTCTGAGGCCGTTTTGCTGTTGTTGCTGCTGCTGTTGTTGCAGTTGTAATTGTTGTTTCTCAAAAGATTGCTGTGTTCTCAGAAATGGAGCTAAATGACGTCCGGTATGATCAGTCAAACCTGGTGTTGTTGCATCGATGCCATCATCCAAGTCCATAATATCCGATGACGATTCGGAAAGTGAAGACTTCTTCATATGTGGGCCTAATTTATGATATTTTATTGTTATTTTTGTGTTATAAGAAAAGGAAATAAGTGTATATGGTTGTTGTTGTTGTCATTGTGCATTGCATATTGTACGCTTTTTGTAGACATACCGAGTGCGCCAGGTAAATATGAACAACTTGTGACATGATTAAAGTTTTGGCTCTGCATCTCTTCCTGATCCGTTTCACGGTGATAGAAGTAATTGAAATTGCTGACGATAACCGGTACAGGCAGTGCGATTGTCAGTACACCAGCGATTACACACAAAGAGCCGACAATTTTACCCCAGAATCCGACGGGCCTATGGGGTGACGTTGACATTGCGATTGTTTTCGGTTTCATTTTTTTATTTTTTTTTATTTTTTAGTGTTTTCAAACAAAAATAAAAATAAAATTCAATATAAAATAAATAAAAAAATATTACATATGAGTCTTAAGTACAATATAAAAGAAAAAAATTTTATTAATACCGAAGTTAAATAAAATACTTTATATTATTAAAATAAAAAGAAAAATTCAAATGTAACAAGAAATATTTTACGTTCTTGTTAATTTAAATATGCTAGGCTCCGTTAAGTCTTACTTTCTTAAAGAGATTGTTTAAAGACAAAGTACTCAAAGTACACCAAATTTACATATAACTAAAAATTCAATAAAGAAAAACATTAAACGAGACGTATACCACAAAATAGAAAACATTGCAAAAATATGGAAAAACAAAACAAACGATAAAGGAAACGAAAATAAAGATAGGTTTAAAAGTTGGTAAAGCAAAGAACTGAACTCAAACGTTGTTACAACAAACTGAACGAGAGCGACAGTTAGTTTGTGTTTAGACCATACAAAACCATTGAAATCTGATATATCAAGTGAGATGAGATGCTTTGCTGTACGATGGGAATGGAACACGATGCACGCACGCAGGACACGCAGCAACGGACGAGTGAACGTACGATTGGTGGCGACGTCGTGCGTGTGTATTTCAGTGTAGGAGAGAGCGAGCGAGCGAATTGTGATTTGTAGCGAGACAGAGAGGGTGACAGATAGAATGTGTGTTTTTGTGTGTTTTTTGGTGTGAGTGTTGGCATGTGAGTAAAGTATGCGTGTAATACACGCATATGTGTGTTCAATATATGCGCAGAAGCCTTGCTTATGGCAGTACCCTGTTGTATACGTATGCACGATGTTATGTTTCGTTTCATTTCTTTGTTGTGTGATGTTTTGATTCTTTTGATTTTTATTGTTTATTTATTTTTTTTTTGCTTTTAGCTTTATTTGAAGTTTTATTCTTTTTTTATTTTTTTGTTTTTTTTTTTTTTTTTTTTGTTTTTTGTAGCTATTTGCGTTGGCATTTGCATTTGGCGTTGAGTAAGTGCGCGAGCTTCACGTACCAGCGCGCTTGGCTACGCTTATTTTATGTGAGAGTCGTACTAAACGCTGTTGTAAAAGCAGCTAAAACAAAAAAAAATAAAATAAAACGAAATCAAAAAATTAAAATCTAAAATCAAAATGTAAAAAAAAAATTAATACACAACATTTTTGGCGTTGCCCTGTGAATAAGTAAAACCAAGTAAAACAGATCAAACAAAGACTTGGCAAATTTCAAATAATTCTACACGTGCGCACAACGCTTAAAATAAGTTAAAGAAAAAAAAAAAATAAAATTAAAAATTAGAAAAAAAAAAAAATGTAATTTAAAAGGGAAACCGTTAGTACTAAAAATGTGTAACGCACATGCAAAAAATATTTTGAAAAACGAAATTGGAAAAATATAATAGCCGAACAAGCGTCTAGGTTAGTACGCGTTTTTGTGTTCAGTGTATGCTTTATGGTTTCAGCATTTATATGTTGTGGTGTAGTTTGAACTGCTCGCGTGCAAACAGCAACAAAGCGCATAGTGTTTAGGTATGCTTAATACTTATATATTTTTACTATTAATTTGCGTATTTAGTTAGTTAAAAATAAGGCATTTATGTATATAAAATAGTATGTATGTCGTCGCGCTTTGCTTGCATTGCGAGCGAAGCGCAACGAGGCAACGGACTGTAGCCATTGGCAGTTTAATTTAAAAAATGTGTCATTTTAGTAAGTAGAAGTAGAAGTAGTAGCGAAAAAGTGTGTTTTGTGCTCAGTTGCTAAATACAAGAAAAAGAATTAGAAAAAAAAAAAATACGAAAACCAAAAGCAAAAACAACAAAAAAAAAATCTAAAGTGAACCAAATTAATAATTAAGTTGTTTAAAACTTTTTACATTGTTTAAATCACTCACCATTTTTCAACAGTCTGCAGCATTTTGTTTTTTTCTTTTTTATTTTTTCGCTTTGTTTGTGTATAATTTTGTTGCATAATTATATTCATATATGGTACATGTAAGGATGTATTTGTAAAATTGTCAAAAAATAACGCTACTTAGCAATTAACGCGCAATAAAGTTTAGCCTACTTAATTTGCTAACTAATTGTGTGTACCAACTGCGTGTATAAATGACTATAAAACAGTTGAAATAGTTAAAAAAAACGAAATAAAATAAATTCAAAGTAAACAACTTTTATTCAAGTAGACGCGTCAACGGTGTTGGGTTGCTATAAGGTACATATGTATGTATGTATGTGTTGAATGTAGGTAAGAATAAAATGTTCAATTGTTTTTATTTATTTATGCTTGACGTATGTATTTACTTACATTTCTTTAAATGTGGTAAACTTTATTAAAAAACATTTCATAAATGTGTACATAAAATTAAAAAAAAAGTCAAACGCATAATATATACATATTTGCTTGTTTGTAATGCGAGTAGTGTTTGGAAACTTAATAAGTGTATCAATTATTTTTATTGTTGCTGGATTTTCTCTTATGCACGTTCACTATTTAGCTACGTTGTCTATTGTATTTTGTTTTATATATTATTGTATTTTTATATATGTTCGTTTTGTTGGTCTGTATGTATAATATCTACTTATGTACATATGTATGTGTTTATTTGCTGGCATACCTGCTGTCGTTAACTCCGCTAGATTTAGTAATAAAAATACTCTTAAAAGTAAAACAAAAAAAAATATATATATATATATGTGTATCCTACGAAAACAATTTTTATGAAAAAAATTGGTTTTGAATTTTTCTAAATAATTTTTTTATTTTTTTGTTTTTTTTTTGTGTTATATTTTTTATTTCAATTTAAATTTTTTTTCGTCATTTTTATTTCATGTTTTTTTGCCATCACTGTTGTTTATTTTCTTTTTTGGTTTTTATTATCATAACTTGTGAGGAATCTATTAATTTATTATAATACTTATTCAAATATATAGAATTTTGTTTTGTTTTCAAAATAATTTAATTTTGAATTCGCAGCGTTCTGTTACTGTTGATTTTTTTGCTTTATTATTTTTGTTTTTTTTTTTTTACTTTTTTGAATAACGATTATAAAACATTTCATTTTTATACTAAACAACATTTTTTGCTTTCTTTTGTGTTTTCTTGTATTATGTTTTATATTATTTGCATTGGGTTTTTCTTATTTTTTGCATAACACAAGGTATTTTTTTTGTTTTGTTAATTTAAATTTGTAAATAATAATATGCATGTTATTTTCATTAATGTATGTATGTCAAACAGCTTTCCATTTTATTTTGTTTTTGGGTTTCTTTTCTCTTTTTTGGTTTCTTTTATAAACTGCTTAAAATTATTTTTTTTCCATTTTTAACTATTTTTTTTGCTTTAAAATGTGTTTTTTTTTGTTACCTTTATTCTGCTTATTCTTTTAATTTTGGTTATTTCTTGATTTTAAAACATTCATAGCTGCAATTTTCGTTTTTTTTTTTTTTTTACATTAGGCTTGTTATTAGTTTTAAGTTTTAAGGTTTGTTTATTGTTATGATGTCTATTTTTTTTGTTTAGTTTAAAAATATGAGTTCGCAAACATGCGCCTTTTTAGTGCTAACTAATTAAATTAAAAACAAATTAATAAAAACAAACGTATATCTGTACAATACTTATTTTGGCAAATCAATAGTGTGTCTTGTATAAATTTGACAAAATAATAAAGCAATAATAATAGCAATAATAATAATAATAATAATATCAATAATAAAAGCAATAGTAATAAAAATAGAATTATTTAATAATTAATGTTTTACTTTATTTAATATATTATTTTAAATTTCTATTTGCAGTCTTTGTTTTTAATATATTTATTCTTTTTTCTATGATAGTTTTGCTTTAGAGTATTCGTTTTAAACGCAATCGAAGCGGGAGAATTATTGAAGATGCGCTGTTAGATTACTGTTCAATTTCGTTAATCTTTTGCTTGTTTTTCTAGTAAGTTGTTGCTGTTTTTTCAGTTTATTTTTATGGAAAACTTTGAAAGATTGTTTTTGGTATTAATTGAAGCATTAAATCAGTGAAAGAATTGTAGGTTTCCTTGATTTTGTTTTCAAATTTGTTTTTTTTTTGTTTTGTTTTAATTTTTATTTTTAATATTTTGTTTTTCGATATGTTATTTTACTGTTGATGTTTTGTTGCAGTTTCCTTTTTGTTTTTGGCGTATGTTCGTTTCTATGTGTATAGAATAAACATCGATTAAAAATTTATGTTTAAAGAAAATATTTTTTAAAGCAAGCATTTCAGTTTGTCTTCATTTAATTGTTGTTTGCATAAAACAAAATTATTATTGTATTTTTAATTGGTTTTGTTTTTATAAACTAGTAGTTAATATTTGAAATTTCCAGTGATATGCTATTAGTGAGTTTTCATTTTTGATTTAGTATGTGAAAGAAAGAAATATTTGTACAACAGTACTAAATTTATAAGTAAGCATATAAATATTTATATGCATTTAATATTATTTACAATAAAAATAAATTTATTTAAATTTAAAAAAAAAAAGGAAACAAAAAATATGAAAAATCTAAACTTGTTTTAATCAAAACTATGCTAAGTAGTTTAATTAAATATTCATTTAACTGCTTTGTTTACTGAGTAGTCATTTGCCGCTACAAAACTAACTAAAAATTTAAAAAATCATAAAACAATTTTTAATTATTAAAAAATGAACAATGCTACTTGAATATAACGTTATAAAACAAATATTTGTAGCAGTTTGCTTTTGCGTCTGAATGTTAACTCCAAATAAAGGGATCGTTGGACGCTTTAATAATTTTGGTTTAAACATAAGACGCAAATAAGCAAACATTTTTTTGGATTTTTTTTAAACAAATTATTGCGATTTTTTTTTATAGAAATCAATAAATGCAAAAAGGTCGAATTGATTTTTAATAAATAAATTTAGTTTTTATTTTATTATCAGTTATTGTTTTTCTTTTTTATTTTAATATTTAGCTATAAGCTTTTTTGGTTTTGTTTTTAACTTTAATTTAATTTACATACATTTTACTTGCACTTTGATATTTAATTATATTTTATATATGTAGATATATACACAATTTTGAATTGAATTTAATTTGTTTTTACAATTTACAATAATTAAAGTTTTTTTTTTTTATGACTAACTTGGATTCAAATATTTAAACATATAATAACATTATTTTTTTCTGAACACATTTATTCCAAATTTTCAAACATTTATTTTTAACATTTCTTATCTTTTTTTTCTTGTTAAATGGTATTTTTTAAGTATTTTTTATGTGTATGCAATAATTTCCTATGAAAACATGTCAAACTAACCAAATTCTCTTAATAAAAAAAAATAAAAAAAAAAAACAATTAACTAAAAAATTAATTTGAATTTTTACTAATATAAGAAAACTTAAAAAGAAAATTTTTGCAATTTTTACGCAAATTTGTTCAGCACTATTTTTTGTTAATATTTAATTCTTTAGCCTACTTACAAAAACAAGAAAAAAAAATTGTATATTCTTCACATTGGTTGCACTGTACATAATCTCATTATCAATATCATTATAATCATCATTACATCAATATCAGCTTAAACGTAATTATAAGCAACGTTACATCGGCCCTAAAAAAAAAACAGTTCAACTTGTTCGTTTTTACAGCTCTTCGAGTTAATTTCATATAATACTAAAATGTATTACATAATTGGTTTTTATTTAATTTGTTTGCAACGTATGTAATGCAGTTAACTTTTTCTTTTTTGTTTTCTTAGCACATTTATTTTTAAGATATATGTATATATATATATATACATACATACATCTATATGTAGATATACATATAGATATATACATATAGTACTTACATAATTTTAATTAAATTAAATTTAATTTAAAATAAATAATTTTTGCTTGGTGTTTCGCTTTTATTTGCATGGATTTCTTTTTCATTTTGGTGATATTTTTTTATATTTATTATTTATGTTAGACTTATTACTTAAAAGTACATTTAGAAGTTTATGTTAAAATAAATTAAGTTTTGTACAAAATATTATTAAACATATTTTTATTTTTGTTATTGTTTATTAGTTTTAATTTATTATTATTATTTTTGGTTTTGCTTTATCTTCTGTCGTTTTGTTTTTTTTTTTTTTGTTTTTTTTTTGTTGCATTATTTTTGGAAATTTTTTATTTACAACAGACAAAAACGTATTTTTTTGTGTTTATTTTTTGCAGCCTAGACGTGTTTGAGTTTATCCTAAAATTTTATTTAAATTAAACTTGCAGTGGCGACTGAATCTTAAAGGGAGAACCAAAGAAAAAAGCATTTTCGATAGCCAAAGCGCATAACGCGTAGAACTTTTAACAGTGGTGTTCTATTATGTGTTTGCTTTTTTATTTTTGTACGAAGTATAGTACATTAAAGACAAACCAGCGAAGGCAGACACTGTCAGTATTGGGAAAGGTGTAGCCAAGCAATTGCCGCGTCAGGAAGTGTGTAAGTAAGGCACCATATTTGAAGAAAAAAAAAAAATAAATAAATAAATAAATAGAACTGCTACTTGATGGCTCCGCAGCAGTTGGCACATTGCGTACCGTTTTTGTATAGCGGACAAATAAAAGACAGCGCGTCATGGCAGCCGTGCGTAGGCATATGCAGTGTGGCAAGGGTGAGTAAGGAATAATTGCAAATCATAGCAGATAATTTTGGTTTGGGTTTGTATTTTCAGCTAAATGTGGATTGTTTGCGTGTTAGCAGTTTGTTAAAGGAACAGAATAACTGATTAAAAATTGAGTTTGATTCAATTGATTGCAAAACCATGTGTCGTTCTGTTGATGTGTCCTGTCTCTGTGTTTATGTGCGTGGACGGTATTCAAAGCATTAAAATTTATACTTGAACGCATTATGCATCTACAACGTTTTCTTGTTGTTGTTGTTCTTTTCATTTATTTGACTTCATGTGAGTGTATGGCTGTATCACTGCGTGTGGTTTCTTTTGTTGTTGTTATGAATTATTATATTAATATATATAAATTTATGTACAGTAAATATTTCGATATATTATATTTGTTTTTACAATTATGCAAATAAAAAATTGCATAAATTCAGTCGACATTAAACACGTTTTTATTGTTTTTCTTTAACTTTTTGTTTGTTTGCTTTTGTAAACGTGTATTTTATTTTACTTTTAAATCCTTTCTTTTCGCTTGGTTTCATATATTTTGTATTGGCCAAATAGAAAATTTAACAAAGTCTGTGTGTGTACTGCAATCTACGGCGCTAAAAACATAAAAAAGAAAACAATTAAAAATAATAATAACAATAAAAATAGAAAATAAAATTTAGTAATTGTATATTCTTGCAATAGTGTACGGCTTCGCACGAAAGTATGCAATAAAAATATGCTAACACGCAAACTGAGACTTGCTTTGGCTCAACGTCGTAAACATTTGAGTACTACTGTTTTATTAGTTTTGGTGTGCTTGCATGGCTTTGCTTTATTTTATTTTATTTTTCTTTTATTTATTTTTCTTTTATTTATTTTGCTTTTAGTTATTCATAGTATTTATTTTAAATTTTTCATTTTAACATTCAGTAATTAAAATCATAAGAGCTTTTACAGTTTTACTTTATGCTTTTAAGTTGGATTCTTGTTTGTTTTTTTTTTTTTTTTCATTCTTGCAGTCAGTTTTTTTATGCGCTATTCTTGATAGTTGTTGATTGCGCGCACACGATGCTCAATTAACTTTTTTAAGCTTGTGCGGCAGCATAATATTTCATCATAGCCGAATTTGTTGTTTGTTGATATTAAATTTGTGTTCTTGCTGTTGTTTTTTTAAATTTAGTTTTGCTTGTAATTGATTTTTTCTATTTTAATGTAATTTTTTCGCTGCATTTTGAAAAACTGTTTCAATTTTTTGTTTATTGGTAATTATTTTATAATAGTTAATGCATACATATATTTATTGTAAAAATGTTGTAGCTTCGGTTTATTTATTTTTTTTTTTTTTTTTTTTTTTTAAATTATTTTGTTGTCTTTTTTTCTTTAAAGTTTTGTTTTTTTTAATGAATATTTGTACTTTTTATTACGATTTTATTCGGGGGGATTTAAGCAGAAAATTTTGCAGGTTAGAGGTTGTACATGTCAATAATGATTTCGGTACGGTTCACTTGTTTACGGTTCGGTACGGTACACATTACGTTTTATTTATTGCTGGCGCTGTTTATTTACGATAATCGAAATATTTGTGTGTGTGTCTGGCACAAGGTTGCGAACTAAACGCGTGTGGAAATGCAAGGACAAGTAAATGCTTGAAAGCTTAAGTCAATGTGCAAAACTTGGGTGTGCACTTCTAAGAAATGCGAGGCGTGTATAGTCATTTATGCTTAGACTACTATGAGTCTGTAACTGTATGAGTATGTTTGTGTCTGTTGATAACAGTTGTGGCTGCTGTTGTGTCGCTGTTAATGTATTGGCATGTGTGTTGCATTTGCTGTGCTTTTCTTTTATTACTTTATAATTATTATGTATTCAGTTTGTTAGATTTTTTTTAAAATAATTTTTTACATTTATTTATACATGCATATATGTAATTATTAATTTTTATGTTTTTACGTTTTAACGGCAGTTTTTCTATATTTTGTTTGCATATTGTTTTGACTTTTTCTCATAAAATGTAAGAAAATTAACAAAAAAGATTTAAAAAATATATATATATATATATATATAAAAAATTTAACAAACAAAAAAAAAAAAATAATTAAATAGGTTTTACTATTAAATGTTGGTTTGATTGATTTTATTGACAAAATTACTTTAGTTTATTTAATGTTACAGGTTAGCAATCAAATTCTGGTTTTTCAGCTTGATTTTTCTGTAATTTTTTTTTTTTAATTTAAATATATTTGAACTGAACCAAAATGTTTATAATGTTGCCATTAGTGCTTGTAAAGTGTTGGATTTTCTTAATTATTTAATATTTTTGTTTTTTTTATTGGAATTGTTATCAAAGTCATTTATTGTGATTTTTGCATCTCGTTTAGCTGGTTTTTTATTTTTGTCTTTTGTTTCTTGCTTTTTACTTTTAATTAGTTTTTCACTTGTTATGCTAACGAATTGCTAATGCTTTATTTAACAAATTAACTGCTATTTGGTTTTTAGTTGTTAGTTGAAACGTGTTCTTGATCTTATTCTTGTGTTTATTTTGCTTATGCTTTTGTGGCTGCCGCAATGCCATTCTGAAGCCTTAGCTTCTGTATGCGGCATGCGGCTGCATATATGTGTTATGGATGTTCAGCTTATTTTCCTTAGGCGCTACTACTCTTGCGGCTGCGAATAATTTGGCTGTATTTATGTTGTCATTTGACAAGTATTTTTATTTTTTTTTTCAAACTTATTTATTTTGTTTTTTTTTTTTTTTTTGACAGTGTTTGATTCATATTTTATTAATTTACTTGTTTTTTTACTTTCTTTGTTTTTTTTTGTTTTTGTTTTTTTTTTCTTTTGTTTTTAAGTTTCATGCTGCATTTATGTTTATGCCATACTGGAGGCTACTTTCTTTTGTTTATTTTTGGGTCAGTGTTTTTTTGCTTGTCTGTCAAACTGTCTAACTGTTGAATTGTCTATTGGCCAGTTCTAATTACTAAAGTGGCACCTTGCAAGTCGCAGTTGAATTGTTCTGTTCTGTTCTGTTGTCTGTGTTGCCACGGCCTGCGCTAGGCTGTGGCGTTGTTTTCAGGCTGCTAATGTTGTTCGTACGCATGTGCATGCGCACGTTCGGACTGGCTTCTGCTTATCTACGAATTTGTTGTTTGTTCGTTTGTTCAATCGTTCGTTAGTTTTGTTTGCTTATTTTGCTACAGTTAAGAAGTTTACATTTAAGTTTATTTTGTAATTATTTTTTGGTTTTGTATTGTTTGCTTGTTTATTCTGGTTTGTTTTGTATTGTTTTTATTTTGTTCTCACATAAATGAATAATTTAATTAAATTTAATATTAAAATGTAATTGGTTTTTGTTTTTTTTGTATCTTCGATGTTTTTTTTTTTTCTTTTTATTTCATTTAATTACTTTTCTTTTATTTTTGTTTATTAATTTACTTTTTTTTTTTTTTTGGTTTTTCTTCTTTTTGTTTTTGTTATATTTAATATTATAATTTTTTAAATTATATTTAATATCTTTAATGGTTTCTTTTTTATTCTTTTTTTTTTATTAAATTTTTTTTTGCTTTGTTTTGCTTTTGGTTTTGCTATCAATAGATTTAATTTGTTTGTTATTTGTTCTACTTAAATTAAACTTATACAGCTTTTGTAGTCGTTTCTGGCATCCAACGTAACACTTGACAAGGCAATTTAAAACCTCGCATCGTCTTTTTTACTGATTTGCAATGAGAAAGCACCAAGATTGTGTGTGTTAAACATTGAGAGTGCGCATAGGGAGCGCAGCGCGACACAGAAAGTGTAGAAGATTGTGAATGAGAGAACGGGATAAAGAAAAACAAAGATAGAGATATATTTATATATAGAGAGAGAGAGAAAATGGAAGAGAGAAAGAGAGAGAGAGATAGAGATAAAACATAAGATATATGAAAACCTTTGAATGTTTCATTCTGCATTTGTTTATCCTTCTGTGACTATGCGATTGTCGTTGCCGTCGTGCGCACCAACAGTTTTCTTGAACAGAAATGGAAATGTCATTTCGTATACGCGCCGTTAAATTTAATAGTGAGCAAAGAAGTAATGCACGATATTTCCTTCTTATTAAGAACAAAAAAAAAAAGATCCAACTAAAAGTCACCTTTCGTTACATTCGTTTAAGTTTCGCTACATTACGTTACGTGACATTGCGTTGCTTTTGGCTACGATTCGTTTATGGCATTACGTACGTGTATGTCGCGTTACGTAACGCAGACGTAGACGTAGACGGCGCTGTGGTGTAGCGTTAAGGTACAACGCAGGCGCAGCATGTGAGTAAATCGCGATCCGATCCGATGTGTTTTTCGGTGGATTTGACTTTTTCTGTGCATGTGCTAGTGCGTGTGTGTCTGTGTGTGCCGAAGTATGTATACACGTCGTTGTGTCGCACGTAGGCAAAAAGTCTGACTATGAGGAAGAACGAATGACGCTACAAATGGTCATAATTAGTTTTGGGCAAAATGAAAGTTGGCGATTTGCGGCACAGACGTTTGACTGAGGGAGGCAGTAAAAGCACTTTGTTAAAAATCATTTAAAGATCTAGTGTACGAATACGTATTTAAGTAATATTGTGTCTGTGTGCATGTCGCACGCATTTAACCGCTTAGTGTCAACGGTGCACAGCCGCGTTTGACTTTCTGGCATTGGAACAAAGTAAGGGATAGAATGGCGCGTGCGCGTGGTGTGCGATTGTGGATGCTGGTGTGTTCGTGTTTGTGGGTGTGAGTGTGAGTGTGGGTGGTTTGATATATGGTGTACGCGCGCGTATGTTTGGCCTTCAAGTCGAAGTTGTTGTTGGAGTCGAAATCGGTATCGGTATCGGCATCGGTATTGGTATCGGTATCGGTATCGTCATCGAAATCGAAGAGTTTGGATTTAGTGTTGTGAAACGATTTCGACTTACCCAGTAGTCAAACGTCGGTTTCGATACTAACAGCCAAGGCATTATTGTGCCTCATTGTAAGGCTACTGCCGCCGGCGGGGGCGGCACTGACGCTCATAGCGGTCTGATGTTGCTGGAGATGTTGGTGTTGCTGGAGCAGTTGTTGCTGTGGCTTATAACCATTTTGCAACTGCAATTGTTGCTGCTGCTGCTGCTGCTGTTGGTGTTGAAGTTGCTGTTGCTGCTGCTGCTGCTGTTGCTGCTGGATTTGCTTATCGATCGTTTGTTGTTGCTGATGAGACGACGTTGACGACGATGGCGGCTGATGCTGCTGCGGCTGCTGCTGCTGCTGTTGCTGTTGCTGTTGCTGTGGTTGCTGTGTTTGTGCTCCTAAAAATGGAGCAACCGAACGCCCTGGAAGCGTCTCGGTCAATCCTGGTGTTGACTCAACACCATCATCTAAATCCATCATATCCGATGAAGACTCAGATAACGATGATTTCTTCAAGTGTTGACCTACTTGTAATTGGGATGTGTCAGGATTTTTATTATATCAGCCCAAACGAGGATTATTGACACAGAATGCGCACAAGATAGGTGACAAATTGGTTGGTTGGTGGTTTGGTTATTTTGGATATTTGGTTGGTTCATTGATTGTGGGATGCAGGTTCAGGCAGATTCAGGCAGGTTCAGCAGGCAGGCGTGGCGGATGGTAGCAGTGTTGGGTGCATATGTGGGTAATTCATTTTTGCATATGTAACGTTAAGTCACATTCAGTTAATTGGGTTGAGTCGAGTTGAGTTGCATTGGTGATGGGAAATTGGTTGGATTTGGGTACAAAATAAGATATAATAAATGAAAAAAAAAACAAAAGAAAGAGAGAAAATTGGACATCACACATACAGTTGCAATTAATAACAAAAAAAAAAGTATATACATGTACATAAACATTAGGGTGCATCGACAATGCATATTTTTCTTTTAGTTTTAAACAAGTTTTAAATAGTTGAGAAGCATTCAGCGAATATTCAATTTAAAGAGAAAGCGCAGTTCACAAGTCGTTCTCAAGACAAACCGATTAAAGGTGATAGAGTAAAATGCTTTGTTTTCTAAAGAATTCTGCGCTTCTTAGTTAGCCCGCACATATCTTTTGATATACTTAGTTACGTTAAACATATATAAAAGAGCATGATTAATTTCAGATTTATTTATCTTTCAATAATTTCCATCGTCTTTATTTTATACAAATAAGTACTCGAAGATATTGTTCTCTTTGCAAGTGATTTAATTATTATTAAGGTCTTGGATCTTTGTTTATTTCTTTATTTCTGTATTCAAAACTGAAAATGACTTTTGTTCATTTTAAAAAAAGCAGCGGTTTAACAGCAGTTTCCTAAGAGTTTTCTCTTGTCCAGAATGAAGGAAGATCGATACAACTGTTTAAAATCACAGAGCAACTTGGTCGTGAAAATAATTGGTCGGGACTTTCTGCTGTGAACAACTATTTAAAAAAAAAAAAAAAGAAAACAAAAAAAAAAACAAAAATATTTAAAAAGTTAAATAAATAAAAAAATATGGTCCGCTTTTGAGTTGGTTGTGATGGCACGCAAGTGGTTACCTAATTTTCATTGTGTGCTACTTTAGTTCTAAAGTAAAGCTCTTATTTTAATATAAGTAGTAATAAATAAATAGATTATATAAATTAAATTGCTTAAGTTACGAATACAGCGCAGAAGGAAATGGCAGAGCGAGAGATTAAGAGAGAAAAAACATCGCATTGTCGAACCACGCTAATATGTGATTATGTTTCGTAAGGTTTTGGAAAGCAGATCTTACGGTATTACATTCAACTTACCTAATGTACCTGGTAAATATGGACAACTAGTAACGTGATTAAAGTTTTGGCTCTGCATCTCCTCCTGATCCGTTTCGCGGTGATAGAAGTAATTGAAATTACTGACGATAACCGGTACCGGTAGTGCAATTGTCAGTACACCAGCAATGGCACACAGTGATCCCACGATTTTCCCCCAAACGCCAACAGGTCTATTAGACGCAATCACAAGCCGCAATCATTCGCATTCGCATACGGATTCGGATTCGGTTTTGGATTCAATTTCAAATTCGAATTTATTGTTGACGGATTCGGATATGCGTTTTCGTTTTATGTTACGTGTTTTGTAAATTTAATTTGATTGATTTTTGGTTTTTTTTTTTTTTTTGGATTTGGTTTTTGTAATTTTTGTAAAGACATTCATTCAGTTTTCATTCGCATGCGAGTTGATTTCAATTCGATTCGATTTGTTTTGGTTTTCGTTTTCATTTTCATATTCATTTACGTTTTACAACGTTTCAATTTGTATGCGTTTTCGATACGTTTGGTATTGAATTAGTTTTTTTATTGTTTTGTTTTTTATTTTTTTGGTTTGGGTTTGTTTGTTTTTGAGATGGAGTACGATGTTAACGATCGAACGAACGATAAATAAAATGAAAATACAAATATATAAGATATGTAAAGAAAAATTCAATATTTGTTTCTTAAGCTTTTTTTGTTTTTTTCGTAAAATAGACTTTTTTGTGTGTTTACTTAAATAAACGAAACGTATTGGGTAATTAGATTTATTTATAATATATATATATATATGTAAATTAGTGTATATTTGAAACATGTTTTTTTTTTTTTATAAATATATACATAGTTATATATAATAATAAAGTTGTAAAGCGGAAATAAAAGCAAAGAAGACTGTAAGTTGCACAACAGTTAAAAAAAAGTAGCAGAATTGTTTTTTTTTATTCATTTTTTGGTTTGTTTTTTTCTTTTTTGGTTTTGCTGTGTACATTTTTAATTGCATACATTAAAATAAAAAGTAAATGAGCAACAGAAATGCATTTGTGGCATGGGCATCTGCTGTAACACTTAACGAGTGTGAGATAGCATGTGAGTTTGTGTGTTGTGTGCGTGTGTGTGCATGTGTGGGCATGGCAGTATAAGTACGTGTCAGAGGGTAAGCCGCGCATGAGCTATAAGTGTGCAGTGGCAGGCTAGCGCGCGCGTTGTCGACAACGCGAACCTGAGATCTCTATTTGCATTGTCGACAGTTCAAATGAATATGGGTCAAGTTTGTTACGTTTAACTTATGCTTAATAAGTGTAGTCTGCTCAGTTGAAAATGCAAAGAACGGCATGCGGCATGCATTGTCACAAAGTATACATTTAATGGAAACAAAATAAAAAATACATATTTAAATAAAAATCTTAAATTTTCTCTTCATGAAAATATTAGTTTACGCCAATTTTTAGCAAAGTTTTGTTTTGCTTGTTAAAAAAAAAAAAAAGTAAAAAGTAATACGCAGTAAAAAAAAATTATATATTGTATATTTTTATTGTATATGTACACACAAATGAAATGAAAACAAATAAATAAGTAAAGTTTTGCTAAATAAATGTTTGTCTGCTCATTTAGTTTGGCTAAGTTGTTGCTTACGCAGCGAAGCGCAAGGGCGGCGCCGGTGCGGCAGCGGCAGCGGCAGCGGCATCAGCAAAAAGCATTGCCATTTTCTTTGATTTCTACTTCTTTCTTGATTTGTTTTGTTTTTTCTTTTTTTGTTTTTTCTTCTTTTTTGTTTTTGTTTTTACTGTTATCACTGTTTGGGTTTTGTTTGTTTGTTCGTAGCGATGAGCAGTTAAAGCCATGTGGGGTGCATAAATGTATGTTTGCTTGTTTGTTTGTATGTGTTTTTGAAGTTTTATATCTTGAGGTTGAGTTGTTGTTGTACATCTGCTTCGCTCTATTGTATGTGTTGTGTTTTATCATGAGTATTTATTTATATATGTTTATTTATTTATATTTATATATATATATATGTACAATAGTTATGTTTGTTTTGCGCATGTTTTGGTTTTGATTTCGTTTTTGGTTTTGGTTTTGTGATTTGTTGATATTTGGTTTTGACTTTGGCATTGGTTTGTATGAACAGTACAACAATGTTACAACGAAAATGAAAAGAAGGTTAATTTAAAATAAAAAAAAAACGACATTTAAAGTTACGCAATACAAACATTTTGCACAACTGCAGCAGCGCACCGTTGATCAAAAACGTAAAAACCAAAAAAATAAAAAAAATATGATAATAAATAAACAATCTAAATAATTTTTCTCTTCTTTTAAAATTGGGTTTTCGTTGCGCGCTGCTTACGTGCACAAACTCAAAGGCACAGGATAGGCACAGAAAAATGGGCGTGTAAGTAAAATATTTGTTTTGTATTTTTTTTTTTTTTTGGTTTTGTTTTTTTGATAAGAAGTAAAATAAAGGTAATATGAGATATGAGCGGCGTTGGTATTTTTTAGTTCTTGGGGAAATTAGACTCATTGATAATAGGAACAAAGTGGTAAACGTAATAATGAGCATAAGTTGATAACAGAAACATAATAATGAACATAATAGTAATAAGTTTAAAGTTTTGAATAATAATAATAAGAATAATAATAATAATATTGCATACGTCATGTCACCATATCCAACGGTGGTCATGGTAACGACAGCCCACCAAAATGCGTCGGGTATGGACTTGAAGAAGGAATTTTCGCTTCCAGCTTCCGCAAAATATACCGCCGATGAGAAGAGTACGACGCCTATAAAAAATTGCACAAAAATTTCTTTGTTGGTTCCTTCTTGGCTTGAGTTTTGTTTTTTTTTTTATATTTTTTTTTTTTTTTTTTTTGTGAGATAATTTTTTCAACTTTTATTTTTCACATATTATTATAGTTTGGTTTTATACTATTTATGTTTTTAAGTTCGGTTAAAAAATCGGTTTCCTTTTCAATTTAAAATATTTTTTTTTGCTTTTCTTCTGATTTTTTTCATTTTTTGTAATTTTTAATACGTTTGCTACATTCGGTCCAATACTTGCTGCACTATTTTTTGCCTAGATCTGTATTTGTTAATACGATAAAATCAAAAGATGCTTAAGTTTATTTCAGAGTGTCGTTTGTGTTGTCATGTCTGCGTCAATGAGAATTTCTTCTTTGCTATTGCATATTACATTTCCTAAACATAGTTTTCTTTTGTAGTTTTTTGATTCTTGCTTGGCTTAAGTCTTGCATTGGTTGGCGTCTGTTGAAGCTTTGTGTGTTTCTTATTTTTTTTTCTTTGCGGTGTTGCTGTTTTTGCTGCTTTTGGTAAAACGACGTAGTTAAACGCTTCACACGCAACATTGAAATGTCATACTATTGACATTTGGCATGCCTTTTGACGCTTTTTTCCAAATTCGATTTGTTTGGCAAACTCGACTTGTTGGAAATGCGCTGATGACGTTTTCGCTAACGCAGTGTAAAGCGTGCAGCATGGCTTCGATGTGACCGAAGCGGCTTTATTTTCGTTTTCGTTTCCTTTTTGTTTTTGTTTAAAAAAATACTAACACAGGCCGATGCGACGTTTACAGCTTGCTGATATGAGGAAGGAAATTCAGTTGATAATTTGCAGAGTTATATAGTAAAATTAATTTCAATAATATAAAATATACGTTTAATTTCTACCTGTCTAAGCCATCAAAATTGTAGCTTAGTAGAGTCAAATAATGCATACATGTATGTGAACAACTTGAGAGCCACGAACTATGCTGCTTAGGATTTGCTTTACGGCAGACAACATGCACACAGAATTGACACAATTTATGTATTATGGCATAGCATAGTTTCTGGCTGTTCTTGGAAAAAAAAGAAAAAAAAAAAACTGAATAAAAGAGGTGAGTTTCTTTTACAACGAAATCCCAAATAAATCAATTGATGCAGACTAAAAATACAATGCCAGCTATATGCCGATCGGCCTGTGTACCTCTTGTGATTTTTGTTGTATTCGTTTGTTTTTGTTGTTGTGACTACGCATGTTTTTGTTTTTGTAAATAACAACCCAAGCAGAAATTCGGCACATGATTTGGCATTTTTACACAATTAATTGTTTAGGAAGATTTTTTTTTTTTTTATTGGTGTGTGTGTGTGGTTTTTCTTTTGTTATTTTTTTTAATATTATATTTAATGCTGCCTGATGATTCTGTCGTTTATTGAAGGAACACAACCGCGCTCTGCAAGTTGCCCCGAAATATGGTGATATTTGCAACGAAGAATATTTGTTATGACGACATGTAAACTGAACTGAAATGAGTTTGTTTTGAACATAACGCAGTGGAAGTGGACGTAAACTAAGGACATGCGAACGGGTAACGAAACAAGAATGAAAACAAAATGAAGACGCAAATGACGTAGAAATGGGGCAACAAGGACGAACGACACAATGAGCAGTGTAATATAAAATTTCGAAAAAAAAACAAGATGTCTATTGCTTATGCATATGCTTATAAATAATAATATTAATAACAATAATAATAATAATAATAATAATAATTGTAATAATAATAATAATAATGATAATAATAGTAATAATAATATTAATAAAAATAAATATAATAATTATAATAATAATAATAATAATGATAATAATAGTAATAATAATATTAATAATAATAATAATAATGATAATAATAATAATAAGAATAATAATAATAATAAAAATAAAAAAAAAATAATAACAATAATAATAATAATAATAATAATAATAATAATAATAATAATAAAATTAATAATAATAATAATAATAATAATAATAATAATTGTATCAAGAATTAATTAAAGATAAATAGACGCTGACAACGACGACGTGGAGTACGACGAAAATGACAAATATGAGTTTTCTAATATGTTTTCTTTTTCCTTTTGCCGTTTTTGCGCTGTACTTTACTAAATTAGTTGAACAACTCGAAATGTGTTGCTGCAAAAGCGCTTTCAGCTATTGTCAATTAGCAAAGAAATAAAAAAAAAACAAGACAAATAAAAAAAAAATAAAAATAAAAAGCACGTTACATATAATTGCGCAATAGGAAGGTTAGTAACAGACAGCGCGAACGTTATAGAGAGAGTGTGTTTATGTGTTAGAGATAAAGAAAGAAAGAGATAGACAAAGAGAGAGTGGAAGAGAAAACAGTTTGGGATTGTGACATTAAGATTTATATGTAAATGTTGTTAAATACACAGTGTCTAAGTTAATTACAAAAAACATAATTTCTAATAAAATATTAAACAGAAAAATCGCATAATGTAAGAAATTACGTATACGACATGTATGCGCACGACGATGAAGACAACGTTGACCACGACGACGAGAACAACAATAAAGAAGAGCATGAAAATAATATTATTATGTGTATAAACAATTAAATCTATGTTATGCTATGTTATGTTATGTGTGTGTTTGTGTATGCGTATATATGTGTGTTTATGTCTATATATATATATATATGTATATATAGGTGTTGATGTTGTTATACCTCATATCACCATATCCCACCGTAGTCATGGTTACGACAGCCCACCAAAATCCGTCTGGTATTGATTTGAAAAATGAATTTTCACTGCCAGCTTCCGCAAAATAAACGGCCGACGAGAAAAGTACAACGCCTGCGTTGAGTTCATTTAAAAATTTGAAGCAAAAATGTACAATTAATGCGTGAAATTGAATGAAAGATAAAAATTATTGTGTAAAAATGTTAAATACTCGTACTTAAACACAAATTGTGCTGCTGCACACTGCGCTTACATTTACAAAAAAACAGTTACGTCTTTTCTGCTTGGGCTTTTCTGTTTTTTTTTGTTCTTTTTTTTTTTTTTTTTTGATAATATTGTAATAATGTATATATATATTTATTTTTTTTTTAAGTTTAGGTGTGTAATACTTGCGAGTTTTCCATATGCGATCATTTTAATGTCTCATACGTTTGCAACTCAGTTCTATGATTTTTTTTTGTTTTATTTTTATTTTTTTTTTATGTTAAAACAACTACAAGATATACATAAAATCTATATATAAATATGCTTTGTAACAATAGAATCGAATAGGAGAATAGTTGAAATATGTTTTTATCGAATTAAGTTTCGTCATTAAGGTTTTTTATTATTTTGAAAGAGTTTCTTGTTGTTCTTGTTGGTTAATCAATTTAAGTGCATTAAAGTTAGACAAACAGAAAATAAATGCAATTAGTTTTACTTGTGGACGCACAATTAGAAACCATACTGTAAATATTGTGGGTGCAAATCAACTAACTAAAGTAGGAGCACAAAAATACTCGCTTAGTTTTATTTACAACGAAAAATTGAAAATGAGCTGCATAGATTAATAGATAAATAAAATTAAATAAAAACATAATTAAGTGTACAATTGTTCTTGCAAATTAAGCTTACTAAGTACGTCGCTCGATAACACAAGTCAACATGACATTAAGCACGCGTGCATCATTTACTGCGCAATTTACAATAATTTGAAAACAACGCAAACTAAGTCCGCCGTGAAATTATTTGAGGCTGCCTAGGGACATGCTAAGGAAAATTGAACGTTTAACAAATGCGGCTGTTTTTGGGCAGGTTTACGAATAGCTTTTGAGTGAATCGATGTCGACAAGAAGTTTGACAGGTCATAGTTTGCTTAAAAGCGAAATCAAGGGGGCTACTGTATGTACCTCTGCATTGGCACTCTCAATTAAGCTAATAGAGAGAGCTCGATGATGGAGCCTCGTTTTGCTTTTAGTATACCAGGACCAATGTCAAGGATTTCTAGCTTGCTAGGCTTGCTGAATTCAACTATGGCCGAGTCTACATGAAAGATGATGATCCCGAAGGTACATCGAAAACCGAAGAATTTCATTGACTTATTGCGTGCTGATATACATATATATTGGATTTTTATTTTGTATCTTATTATCAAACGACTTGCATAGCAATTCAACATAATTTTTTAAAGAAAAAGGAGGAAACAAAAAGGAAAATAGAAAAAACGAAAAGTTTGTTCTGCAAGCAACACAAACGCCTGCGCTCGCGTCTGCGGCTGAGCATGCGTCTTCTGTTGTTGCGTTGCAATGCAGGGGTCAACCTTAGATTCCGCAACTGCACACGTTAATTATTAGAAAATTAGAAATGTTGTTATTTGGTAAAGTTAAGCATTAATATATGGTATGGAATATATACGAGTATATATGTATAAAGTAATACGATACGATAATGTGGCTGGCATTTGAGACTTCTCAGTTACGCATGTACGCATGTTAATATTTTTTAAACTAATTATGTTGTTACTTTATACAGTACGAAATACAAGTACAAACTAAACTACACTACGGCAAGACAATTTTACTTTTAGTTAGTTGGGACGAACCACGAAAGTAAGTTATGCCAACATAGAATGTCTAAGTAGAAATAATAAACGGAAGATTATTGTCTTTTTTATGTATGTTTATATGTGTGGCAATGTGTGTGTATGTGTCAAAGTTAAAAGGAAACAAAACAAAAAAAAAAACGAAAAAAAAAAAAGATTAAAAAACAGACATTTACATTTAATTTACTTTTAATTAAAGCAAAATATACATAAACACAAAAACATTTTGAATTAGTATAAATTAAATTACGAATATGTAGGATTTTTTTTTCTTTTTTTTAGTTTAAAATATATTCTGCTAGAGTATATACGAGTAAAAGTACGACGGCATATGTAAATGTATTTATGTATATTTATATATATATATCATTTTTTTTGGTATTTATTTGGATTACCAGTGTTAAGATACGATTACGTTTATTAAATATGTAAAAATAAAGCTACACTAAACTAAATTGATACGACAGGTGGTGCATTTATGTATGTATTTTGTTATATCAATAACAGTATATATGAATATATAGTATATTGACATCTAGTATATATATGTATATGTTGGTATAATTAAACGACTAAGGCGCTAATCAACAATTTTATGCTTTATTATTTGTGAGAATTCTTTGGCAAGTAAATCAGTTAGTAAGTACATTTACATATATATGTAATATATGTACATTTACATATGTATATATATATATATATACAAATATATATAAATATTTATATATATATATATAGATACATGTATGGTATATATATAGGTATATATAGTATGTATATATGTTAAATTGGTTATTACACAACAAACAAACGAAAACGGAACTGTTATACAAAAGAGTTGATTGAAATGTAAGAACTAAGATGAAACATGGCTAAGTTAGTAAACGCTTACGCAGACGTAGACGATATAAAGGCGTTAACGACGATGAATACGACGGCAAAGACGACGTATAATATGTAGGTTAATCAAATATTTTAAATAGCGAACAACAATACAAAATATAAATAAATGTGTTTCAAAGCGTTAATAATATATATATGTATATACATATTATTATTTTATATATATATATGCATATTTTACTATTGGACAATTTCATAAAAATAGAAGTATTCCAATTTTAAGCAAATGGTTTTTTTTTCCTTTTGAAATTATTACGGAAACTAAGCTGAAGTATTGATGAGTAAGTTTTAAAGATAGAGAGAGAGAGATAGAGAAAGAGAAAGAGAGAGAGAGAGCAAAACAGTAATATTGTTTGAAAGGCAGGCAAAACAAAGAGAGCAAGAGCGGGTGTAGCTGCATACGAGAGTTTGAATCAAGTAGCAAAAGCCGCGTGCGTATAAAAATCAATCTGTGAGCCAGTTGCCACACGGAAACAGTGGGAGAGGGTCATATTATAAATAGACTGCGCTTAGGTATGTATTGCAGCTGGACAAGATATTAAGTTTATTTGAAAATTAGCGACTATGAAGCACGCTAAAAAATTAATTAATTATATGACGGCGTCAGCAAATAGCATCCAGATTGCGCAACATTCTCAACACTTTGTAATATGTGTGCTGAGTTAAAGAAAGATTTGCATAGAATACAAGAATGTCTGCTGTCTATTGTTTTTTGAATTGTGCTACTTTGAAGGTGCATCAATAGACACAAATGAGTTACAATGTCTGGGCGAAGGCATTAAAATATACTATTATGTGTTTATTTTTACACTTTGGCAGCTCTTGTTGTGTTAGGCCCTATTAATTAAGTACAGCAGAGCATCTGGCAGATAGGACAGTGCTGTCAAATTAGGAGAGAAGGGTTTGCATGTGCATAGTTGCGAAAAGGGGAAAAGGCAATATAATATTAACAGTCGGGAACTATGCCAGATTTTTTTTCTGCATCAGATGCAATTTGTATTTTGTATACATATTTAAAGGAGGCATATAAAATATAATATTATTTCTTATTTAAAGCATTGGAAGGCATAGCAGCAAAGCATTTATTGGAGGTGAGCTGTTGAAGAAATAAAGAAAGCAAAGAAAGTCAGAAAGAAAAAGTAAGAGTGAGAGAAACAGAGAGATAAAGAGAGAGAGAGAGAGAGAGAAAGAGAAAAAAAACGACCGCTTAAAATTGCAAACGACTATTGGCATTGCATAAAAATCAAAAATCATTTTTACTCTGTCGAAGTATATCAGGAGCAATAGACTAAAATTCGAGTAAATTGACATTATCAACCATTATCTATTTGCTTGTTTTCATATAACAGTATTATTATTATAGGTTTTAGGCTTTCGCTAGACCTAGCTAGTATTTATATTGTATATTTGGTGTTTGGCAGCTAACTATGCATGTATGTTTCTCTTTATTGTTTTGTTTAGTTTTTATATTGCTATTTGTTTATATATTTAAATTTAAGGTAATTCGCTAAGTACACTTGGTATATATTTAGTTAAGAGATACTTCTGGTTCATTACGTATACGTATAGTTAATTTTTATTACTTGCTAAGATATTAAGGTTTTACGTCATACTCATAATCAGCCTAAAAACGAAAATGAAATTCGTAAGAAAATTTTACGTGTGTGTATGTGTTTGTGTATGTGTGTGTTTTTGTGTGTTTATAAAAAGAAAAAAAAAAAAGAACAAAATTTAAAGGAAAATCATATAAAACATCAAAGTTTAATGAAATCAGATTTTAAGTTTACTTTATATACCTAAATTGTCTAACAGATCATACGTAGTGTTATGTTAATTATTCTAACTAAATAAATGCGCTTTTGCGTTTAAAATATTAGATACAGTTTTATTGGAAACTTCTGAAACAGTCTGCGTATACGTTATAATAGTTTATATTTAACTACAAAAATTGGTCATTAGAATGAGCCGCCAGTTGGTGGAACTTAGTTAGACAACGCGACTACTGAAGTTTCACACAAACTATTTGAAGTGTCGATAAGCTACAGGATATATTTGAATTAACATTGTTAAGTTTATACTTTTGGTTAAATCGGTCGTAATGCCCTTCACACATTGCAAGCAATTTTCTGTATTATTTGTATTGCTTATTTAAGGAATTTCTTTCTCGTTTATAACGCTATAAGTTCTTGTTTGGTTGTTTATTAACTATGTTAACCAAAGTTTTTTTTTATTTTAATTAATAAATAACTCAGGTTAGATTAAATTGCAACTGTTGCGTAAGAAGTTTTGAATGTATTGCTGTTCAATGTGTTCTATAAAAGTCGCAGTTGCTTTAAAGCTGCGATGTTTATAGTTGGTCTTCGATTAGTTTAACATTTGCGCTAAATGAAGGTAGTTAAGTGTAATTTTAAATACGAATTGTTCAACCTTTGTTATATAATGATAATAACAAAAATAATCATAAAAATAATAAAAAAGAATAAAATAAAAAAAAAACTAATAATAATATTAATATATAATATTCTTATTATAGAGTTTAAAACGGAAAAATTTTTGAGAAACTTGTTTGAAGCATTTGTTTTAAGCGATTCTGTTGGAGTAAATCAAAGCTGCGGGGTTTGATTTTTTTTTGCTTTGTTCATACGTTTTAGACGTGTACGGGTGTGGGTTGGGGTTTTATACATACATAATAAAAAGTGCATTTGAATTTGTTTAAACCTAAAAAAAAATGTTATTGCGCACTTTTTTTAAATTGTTTTAGTTTCTTTTGGTTTTGTATACATAATTAATTGTATTTTTTTAAGGTTCTTCGATATTTCCTTTTCTTAACGCTGACATTTAAATTTGTTTTCTTTTTTATGTATTTGTTGTCGTTGTTTTAAGTCATACTATTTGTGCATTTATTATTATTATTTAGTGTGTAAACTTTTGTTGGTGTACAAGGTGTGATAAGTGAGCATTTTGTAGGCGTGGCTGTTGGTCGAACTGGTCTAACTTTGGTTTGTTTGTTTGTCTGTCTGGCTGTGGTGGCTTAGGTCTTTTAGCGACAATTATCGTACTTATGTCGTACTTATTTAAGGTATTTCTTTGTTTATTTAAATATATAGTTAAAATATATATTTTTATTTTGCATTTGATTTTTTTTTTTTTGTATTTTTTTTTTTGTATTTTTTTTTTTGTATTTTTTTTTTTTCGAACTTACCTATAAATAAGAAAAATATAAGTAAACCTAATTCCCGCATTGAGGCTTTCAGAGTTCGTCCTAATATTTGTAAACCCTTCGAATGCCTAGATAACTTAAATATTCGAAATACTCGAACTAATCGTATCACTCGTAATATTGCCAAGGACATAGCCTGATTCGATGACTTGTCCTAAAAATTACAATTTATGATATACGGTTTTTCAATATACAACAGTCAATAATAACAATCAATCAATCAATCAAAACAATTAATTAGTAGTAGTAGTTAGTAGTAGTAGTAGTAGTTTGAGTAGTATTGGTTAGTAATTATTTGTATAGAAATATATTTATAATATATATGTGAAAATCATAATGACGGCACTTAGCACGGCAAATTTACTTTGCTGTTTGTTAAATTTGTTAAAACAAAACTCAACTCAAATACAAAATGTTGGCATTTCGTTTTTTGTCATTGCTTAGGCTTGTGTTTAGCGTTGATATTATAGATACAAAAATTAAACACGAAAAAGAAAAAATAAAAAAATAATGATAACAATATTACGTAAATTAAAAACATTATTTGATGTTATAAAATATTTATGTATAATAAGTTTATTCATAAATCGTGTATGGTAAGTAAGTTTAACCAAAAGAAAAAAAAAAAAAAATAAACAAAGGTGAAATTTTCAATGAATTACAGAATTGTATATTTATACGAGTTTATAAAATGGAAAAAAAAAAAATAGTAATAAAAATAAAAAAAACAAAAAACAAAAAAATAGTCGCAAATAGTTAGTTGGCTTGGGTGATTAGAGGATATTAAATATTATTATTAATACTTAAATGTTTTACAATAAAGATGAGAGCAACATTTACAAATATTTATATATATTGCGCATGAGCTGATGTTTGGATTTTGTGTAATTTTGTAGTTTTGCTTTTGTTCTTATAATAAACGCGTTTGGGTGTGGTGTGTCTGTGTGTGTGTGTGTGTATGCATGAGATGATAAGTGTGAGTTTGTTGTAGGCAAGTACAATTGGCTAACGAATCGACATACCTGTGGACTGACTGGCGCTTTTGGAAGATTTAGCGTATCCTCCTCTTCGGCGACGACAGTCGCCAATGTTATAAAGTACGGAATGATGGCGATTATGTCGATAACATTCATGACATCCCTGCAGAAATTTAATTTATTCGGACATGCGAGGAACCTGTACGAAAGCAAGTTAAAAGAACGTGCGTGTGTTTACGTGTTGTGACGTGACGCGACGCGACGAGACAAGAGCGTTAGACGTCATAAAAAGAGAAGAACATAGAAGAAAAGGTTCAAAATATATAATCGTTTTGCATTTAATCTGAACGGCGTTAATTTTTTTTTTGTTTTTTGCGTTTATTGAAAATTTTTGTTTTGGTTTTTCTTTTTAACTCAAATTGACAAAGTTGGCTTAGTGCCAAACAAGTGCATTATTAAATTTATGACTGCATTTGTGGTTCTTCCTTTCTTTTTCTGCTGTGCCTTGTACACTGCTGCACACAAGACAAGCAAAAACAAAAAACAAAATCACCAAAATATATGCAGCCAAATGTAATAAACACTCATGCAAGAGATTCGCGTGTGTCTTGGCTGTTGCATGCCACACAACACGTCGCAGACAATTTCTTAATGCAGAAAAGGGCGCATACCAGTGTCGGCGGTGATGCCTTCTGCTGTGCGCAGCTAAAGAGCATAAGTAAGAAACTACGAGAAAAGTACTACACATATTTGGCAATGTTTCCGTCAAGCAACAATTACACTTATTAACTATATAACTTGCCAAAAAAAACAAGCGATTTGCGCACAAAAAAAAAAACAGTATAATAAATACATAAATCTGCATGTAGTCGCCGTTGTTTAGGTTCCAACTGTTGCATGTTTTGCTCTTTGGGCCGTTGTCCTTTGTATCGCATGTGCCTGGCACGTTAGGCATGTCCATTACTTCTGCTGCTGCGCCCGCAGTCACATGCCCACATGCTTAGTGCAGCGCTATGCGCTCTTGCCGCCGCCATTGCCAGCCATGAGCTGTGCAAAGGGGCTGCGCGTGCGCCAGCTGCGCTGCCAAGCGTTGCGCATGTGACATGCGTAGTTTTTTCTTTTTATTTCATTTTTATTTATGTTCCGGCATATTCGCTTAATTGCTGCAACTTTTGCAATTAGACACATAAAAAAAAAAAACAAAAAAGAACTGTCTGCGTGTTTAAGACGCAATGACAAACGACATTAAGTTAAGTAACTAAGAGGCATTTACATACAGAACAGGGAGGGTCGCATAAACATAAATTTTCTGTTTCTACTGCCTAACAAGCGAAGTACTTCGTATTTGAGAAAACTTGAGAAAATATTATAGAGATTTGAAAAAAAAAAAAAAAATGAACACAAGAGCAATAACAATTGTTAATTGCTTTGCTGAATATTTTTATTTTGTTTTATATTTGTTGTGTTTTTGGCATTCGTTTGCATACCTGACTGTGAGCTCAAATGTAAACCAAATAATACATAACGTTTCTATAAGAAAGAAAGGATCTGTGATGTCAGGCACCTCGTCTTCCTCGATTTTTGTGCCATTTGTTGTTGTATTGAACACCTGTGTTTGTGAGCAGAAGAGTGAGGGAGAGAGAAAAGTCCGCATTAAAAATTGCATTGGTATGCGTCAAGGCACAGACAAGATAAGACTTGGGCGCCAGGCGCTTGTTAGTTAAGATGCGTGATGCGCACATTGGAGCGATTTGGTTACTCACCTTGTAATGCTTAAATTCGGGTAATGTTTCTAGACAAAATATAACAATTGATAGCAATATAACAAATACACTAATTATGGCTACAACTCTGGCGGCTTGCGAACTCTCTGGATACTCAAACAGTAGCCAGACTTTACGCTGATTCTCATTATCCGGCAAGGGTCGCTCCTCTTCTTTTATAAAGCCTTCATCCTCTCTGTTGTGTGCACGTGTATGCAGGGAGTAAAAAACAAAATTATATAAATTCATTAATTAGTATATTTATGTACAAAATCGGCTTTAATTTTTTTTTTGTTTTTGTTTTATATACTTTATATTTGCAACTTGTATTTTAAGCAAAGTTTGTTTTTTTTTTTTGTTTCTTATATTTTGTTTTTGTTTTTTTAACGTTTTGTGTTGTTGGTTTTTGCAATAAACGTAGATGAGTGGCTTATATACTATGTACTATAACAAAAGTACAAAAACATATGTGTGTGCATACATATATTATATTAGTAAGTATTACACTATTTAAGCATATTTATGTGTAAGGAATGCATTGCAGCTAAATATTGACAGCCAATCGTTTGTTTAACCCAGCAGCAAAGCCTTTCAATTTATACGAAGCGCATTTGGACTAAAATATTTTCAATTCATTTAAAACATAAAAATAGCAAAATAATAACAAAAACTAATTGAAATCTAATTCATAGATATTTCAAAATTTAGTATTTTTTCTTTATATATTTTTAATTCTTGATTCATGTAAGCTAAGCTTAGAAAGCGTAAATATATTAATGATTGACGCGTGCATAAATGTCAAGTCGACATAGTAGCTAATAAAAACAACTAATGAACAGGAGGAGGAGGCATCCGGGTTGATCTTGCTTAGCATGCGCACGCGGCTGAAAACGCACAATAGGTCATGTGCTCGTCTGGTGCATTGCTTCGTACGTTCAACGTTGTCAGCTCATGACTAGATCTTCCTCGTCGATTTATGGAACATGGAACATGTGCATTTGGTGTGCGTTTTATGTGCGGTTTGTGTGCGTATTTTGAGCGCTGCTTCATTGTAAGTTCCTTTGTTTGTCGTTGCACACATTTTTCTTCCCATTGTTGTTGCTATATGCTGTAGTTGCATTTCATCTTTGGCAACTCACCACGGGCCGGCCACACTGCCCCCCTCATTGCCGTATGAACAAAATTTTAAGCAGGTGGTCAAGTGATTAATGCGACTTTATGTGTACGCTTCGCCGTTTTAAACTTCGTTGCTTGCGTTTTATTATTTTCGTTTTTCGAATAATTTCAATTGAATTGTTCACTTTGCTGTAGTTGTTTACGGAAATTCGTGGCCAATTGGTGGTCTAACTAAAAACTCTGCACATGCGTGTTCTTTATTTTTCTCGTGTGTTTTGTTGGCTTTGTTTCTGCTACTTGGGGTTACTTGGCATAGTGTACATGCGAATGACTTATCAATTTTTAAATATGTGTATATTGATTTAAATTTTTTAATTTTGAATTATTTGGTTTTTTGCTTTCATCGCTCCTTACTTAGCAGTGTGTGCATTACAGTTTTGTCATTAGGCTTAAAAATACTTAATGGGGGTATGTTGAGGTGTCAGAGTTATTATAGCATATAGCTATAATGTTATATTAAATTGGAACAAATGCTCAAAACTGGGAATAATCTAAATTAAGAGAAATCTCTTTTTTTTGCTGACAAAGTTTTTGAATTTAATATAATTATATTGTAAACCATGGTAAGGGTTGGATTATTTTTTATATTTATCAATTTTTTTAAAGTGGCTAACATGATTCTAACTTCAACTTGCAGTGTACACTTTCACTTTTAATAGTCATTCACACAAAAATGCTAACATTTTGTTAGTGGACACGGCATCACTCTTGCAGCTTAAAAATTCATATGTCCATGTCCGAGTGAGCAATTAGCATTAAAAACTAACTGACGAGTCATGCGCAAAAGGACTGGGTAACTAACCTCTGTGTGTAATGTAGTGTGTGCAGACTTGGATGCGCAATAGAATACAGAATATTTATTAACGCATACAAAAATCACAGTCATGACAGCAAAATTTTTTTTTTCACTTGTATTATTGTAAATTTTTATGTTCATAAAATTATAATAGTTTCTGACCTTCCTCATTGTGCTGTGTAATGCTGCACCACTTTATTTTTTTTTTGTTTTAGTAAAATACATAATTGTCTTTGCGGTCACTATTGCCATTACTTAGCAGTACTATCTTTAAGCCTATAAGTAAAACTTATGCGAATTTAGAAGAGCAAATTGGTGAAGGTGCGATTTTTGTTTCATGTCCAGACGCGCACAAGGAACGCGGTATGTTGTATGATCTTAGCGAACTTGTAAGAGTTCATGTGTTCATGTTATGTAAGCGCGTTCACAGCTTGGAGGTAGCACGTGTTTTAATGCCTTATGCTAGCAAATCGAAGCGAGATATGAAGAGACACCAAAAGGATTCGGTTGACAATTCTGTAAGTTCACACACTGTGTATGGAGGGTACGAACCTACTTATACGAATATGCGAATAGATCTCTCTTTCGTCTGTTTTTTTTTTTTTAATTAATAAACTTTTTTTTTCCAGGTTTTTTTTTTTTTGTTTTTTCTTTTGTATTTTAAGGACAACAAACTGACAATCAATCAATTAATTAAACAACTGAGTCAATCAATCAGTTCGGTTGTTTACCTATTGAGCATTCCTTGGTACTTAAAAATGAGCAGATACAATAACAACAATAACAACAACAACAACAATGACAAAACACAAGAACAATAATAACAATATAATAAACAATATTATTGAGATCTTTTTTGGTTTTAGTTTTTCTTTTTTGCTTTTATTTTTTACTTTTTTATGTGTACTTTGCTTTGTTGTTGTATTCTTGGCAACACGCTACGTGTTGATTTTTTTTAGTTTTTTTTTTTTTGTTTTTTTTTTTTTGTGAAAATGTGGCTTTGCTTGATTTTTTATTTATTTTTAATTATTGCATTGTTTTGGTTTTTTATTTTTGTTTTATAATTACTTTTGGCATAAGTTGGCATCACTCTTACCTGAATTTATTAATTGCTTGATCACCTAATTCATAAAATTTTATTTCTTCACTAAATACGTCTAAAGGGACATTGACCGGTCTCCGTAGTCGACCACCTAAATGGCATATGTTAAATGGGGATTTGGTTATGTATTACATAATTTGTATTTTATATTTGTTTTTCGTTTTTTGTTGTTGTAGCGACATTACAGTGTTTGTTGTTTTGGTGTTGGTGCGGCAGGATATCAACAACAAAAGAGAAAAGTATAACAAAATGTTTGTTTCGTTATAGAGTTTGCAAAAAATGTTGTTTTTTTGTTTTGTTTTCCAAAGCCATAAATGAAGACAATGCAAATGAAATATATAAAGGAGAAGAAAAAGAAGAAGAAGAGAGTACACATGATTAGTTTCATTTACATAAAAGTAGCTGGAAAAAAAATCTATATTGTATAAAAACAATTATATATAAATTCAAAAAAATACTTAATAAATTATTTTTAAGTTTTTCTTTTTTTTTTCTTGAATTGACGGCATTGGCACATATGGGGCCGGGCGACTTACCACTCTGATAATAGTACAAAATAGCATCGAAGCTCGGTCGACTACGGTCAAAAAAATATTCATTTCTAAGCGGGTCAAAGTACCGTAATCTCCGAGCTGGATCCCCAAGTAGCGTATCCGGGAATTGATTTAGTGTACGTAGTTGTGTTTCAAACCTTAACCCGCTTACCTGTAAGGCAAAAATTATACAAATTTGTTTTCTTAATATAAATTTTAATTATGTTTCTCACGCACATTTATTACGACTCGCTCGCAAAAATCATGATCGTGAGGAATGGGTTCAAAGTGCTGCGGTCCGCCACCAAAGCCATGACCAGCCCCCCCTTCTTCGTCTTGGCTGCTCAATTTGGGCAAAGACCTGCATAAAAAAGTAACAAGAAAAAACAACGAAATATAACATTAGTATAAACATTTCAATATTGAAAAATTATTTAGCATTTAAAATACGAAAAATTGCTGAAATTGCTGAAATTGCTGAAATTTATTACAGTATAAGTTATTTCTACAATAAAAACCAATTGCAACATGTTATCGCGCATCGTAATTGAAATTGCATTGCAACCACAAATTTATAACGTGGCTATGGTTTTCTTTTTTTTCTTCTTTGTTTTTGTTTTTGGCAACATTTCAGCGTGGTTATGCCCGCAATAATGGCCAAGGGGAGGCAGTTTAGACGGTTTGCGCCATGTTGCCTACACTCGGGCGCAATCAATTGTCTGTGTGATTGCATGCCGCCGAGCACTCAGGCACTCTGCCACTCTGGCACGTTGACACTCGTGCAGTCCGGCAAAAGGCTGCCAGATGGGGGCGAATTCCGCAGTTGGGCAGTTAGCCAGGCATGCATGAATGACTTATTTTAAAGCAATGCCTAAATATGTGTAAGTAATGAAGAGTACATTGCTACACATTAATTATTATGTGCGACAACGAATGTCGCGTGCGTGTGTGTATAGGAATGTAGACGTTTACACATATACATATATACCTACATATACATATGCAATATAAATAAAAAAATACCGTATATGTGTGTGTATATATTTATTTAATATATAGATACAAATAAGTATTTAATATGTGTGTAGGTATAGTGATATGCATGTATGTGCATGTGGCGGTATTTATGCCACGCTGGCACTTGTTGTTCTTGCAATGCATATTTTATGCCAAATGACGTCAGCAGCTTATGTGCAAAACCCATTGCCCAGCCATATGCATACGTAAACTATTTAATCTATCTAGTGTAGTGTACATATGCATATAATACAGGCATTTATGGACTTTATATATTTATGCTTGTATTCATGTATATGTATATGTATCAATACGTGAGCATATGCTTGAGGTATGCATACTCGCATATACATGTATGTACATATGTATAGTTTATATACAGGTCTTGTATGTACATACACGTTTGAATATATTTGGCGGGCGCACGTGCTAATGAGTTCATGTAGAGCAGGTGTAGGCACGCAAGCAGCGAGCTAGCAATGATACAAGGCAGCCAGCTAGTGTGGCAGGCGGAGAGGCAGGCAGGCAGGGAAAGGCAGGCCGGCAGCTTATTGCAATATTGAAGTTTACACGCTTTATACATAATGTTTTGTGTTCTTGCCGCTCTTTTATTTCTAGTTTTTATTTTGTTTTATTTTTTCTTTCTGTGTATTGCTTGTAGTTGTTCTTGTAATTCCTCGTCATCACCTTTGTCGTCGTCTTTTTCGTCTTCTTGTTATAAATAAAAAATTTAGAAAGGCAGTCATTGTGCTGCTTACTGTATACGCGTTTTCTTGTCGCTGTCGTCCTTCTAGTTTTGTTTATGCTATTATTGTTGTTGTTGTCGGTTGCTGCTTGTCGTGTTATGAACATGCATCAAAAATTCTATTTTTAAAATGCAGTTATGTTCACTTGTCACAGCATGCCACTGCTGCTTGCGACTGTGTGACTGTTTCTGTTTCTGTGACTGTTGCTGTGTGCTATGGCATTGACTTACATACATCAGTTGATTTAGCTTTTTGTAGCATATTTTCAGGCTGCGCACTTATTCAACACGTGAGCGTGTGGGTGTGCTTGAGCAGCAAGATGTTTTTTGGATTTTTTTCGGGTTTTTTTTTAAATCTAAACTACATGGAATTTCAGACTTGAAAGCGAAAAAAATGACGAATTTTTTAGATAAGTGCACAGCTAACTTTGACGTATTTATGTTAAGATTTGAATGGAACCGAAGCCACCATTGTAGGTACGAAAGGAAACTGAAGATTATGTTTGAGTCATCTCGGGAAACAGAATTTAAAGGCAAAAATCTGCATAGATGAGCCATCAAGTCAATTGCAATCAAATAGAATAATGCAATAAGATTGAATCTCGAATATTGAAGAAACTATTAAGTATATCATACATAGATGGTCTGCTGAGGGAACCCTTCTAGATATCGGCAGACAATGGTGCATGGATACAGATGCGCTCTACTGAATTGAGAGAGCTCACCAAGGGCAGAATGAAAATCTCATCTACGTTGTCAACAATGCTATGTAAATTTTTGGAGTGAACTTGTCTGTTATAACTATGTAACACAATTAATTTAATTAATATAATATATATA
Organism: Stegana nigrithorax; assembly: GCA_037044495.1. Classification (NCBI taxonomy): domain Eukaryota; kingdom Metazoa; phylum Arthropoda; class Insecta; order Diptera; family Drosophilidae; genus Stegana; species Stegana nigrithorax. The sequence continues at coordinate 16,322 of JBAMBQ010005080.1, read as the reverse complement.
TATCACCTGCACCGTTCTTAGAACTGTTATAGGCTGCCCAAATTGATCGTTGGGTTATAAGCAAATTGAGAACATAATCACTGGCCATGGAGTATAATAAATGGAAAAAACATATTTATTTCAAATGCAATGCAATAAGGTAAAAAATATATACGCAAGAACAAACAAAAAATTGAATATGGTTCAAATGTAAGCTTTGACATTTCTGTTTTATTTAATTTTCAAAGTGTTTTTTGTTTGTTTGTTGTAACGCAATATGGAGGCGGTCACATAAATCTAGAGGCAGCCTGCGTATGGCTGCTGACCTTAAAAAATGTATGTGCTTCAAATGCAGCGCAAGTGCATTCAATAATCGCACGTCACTGCGCCGCCGAAGCTGACACCGTCACCGTCACCGACGCCGACGCTGTTGCCGATGTCGATGCAGACGCCGATGGCGACGATGATGACGCCGATGACGTTTACGTCGCTGACTTCTGCACTCGCACCAACGGCGAAAAGTTCACGAAATGCAAGGCGACGTTTTCATTGATGCCGATGTCGAAGCGCAACAACAAAACAACAAAAACAAAAACAAGAACAGAAATAGAACAACAAAACCGACGTTGCATACAAACGTTCGTACATGAACGGCATGCGCCTTGTGTAAAAATGGCAAAAGGTACAACAAAAGAAAACCTTTGCATTGGCGGCAGTCTGCGAGCAGCACACAATGGCACAGCCAACAAGTGTGAAGGAGAGCGAGCACATTGCAGTGCTGTACGGTGTGTGCGAGCGAGATGTCTAGCAATGAATGAGTGATTTGCATTAGTTTCTGCGCTGTATATGGGACGGTAGCCACGTAGCCGCATATATGTATGTATGTATAGGTGAATGGCAGTGTATACGCATACATATGCATATACAAATACAAATAGGTCAGCGGCATTTGCGGTGTGACGTCATTACGCCGCATGCAGTGAGCTACATAAGCTGCATGCATTTACTCGCATATATTTACTATATATAGTTAGTGTGTGTGTGTATATCGTATATACATCATGTCGTTCGCCTAACCATCAGACATTTGTCGCACTCGAACTGTGGCAAGTATAACATATAGCAAGCACATAAGCATTCTAGTTGTGTACACTTGCGACCTATTTACTTGTAATTCGCTTCCGCGACGCCTTATGTGCCACGGGCATACCATGCAATGTCAGCTAAATGTTAACTGTGCATGCACATACACACACACACACACACACACATTCATATATATATGCATATATAACTTAATATTTTATATGCATAAATTTTTATATGCATATTCATATATTGACACATACACATATGCATACAGACATGAAAATGCATGCGTAATGACATTGTGCAATTAAAGTGAACGCAGCTGCTGCTGCTGCTTCCACTCTATGGCAACGTGCCGTCTGCCGGTCTCGGCCCCTGCATTTTGGAGGCGACCCATCGTCATTTTAATTGAATTTTGATTAATAATCCATGTTGTCGTGTGTGTGTGTGTGTCTTTTTGAAATGCAGCTGCCATGTGAATGCACAATTGCCAGTTATTTTTGAATTTTTTATTTTGTTTGGCTTCGCTTTTTGAAAATTATTTGCCTGAACGTTGCGAACCGGCATCTATTCAGTACCGTCAGCTGCCCGCTGCCTGCTGCCTGCTGTCATTGCATTTGTCAACTCAGCCTCGAGCATGTGTCACGACAATTGATCAAATTGTGTTGGCTTGTCTATGCGTATCACGTTTGCAATTTAAAGCCGACACGAGCCGCATGTTGCATGTGATTTGCTGTATTACACGTGTGTAGCATACAGCAGCATCTCAAGTATGCACTCATCAGTTTGCTGCACATGCAGCCTCAGTCATACACACATACTGCCAGGAAGGTCTCTAACAGAACACACAGTGAACTCTAAACAGCATGTGAATGCTCATTCTTCATGTTAAGTTAAGTAAAAATAAATTATGTTCTATGAAATCTGTGCAACTTGGCAGGGTTGTGTCGATTCACATTGGCTTGCAGTGATGTGTGAGACAAACCAGGGGCTCCAACTATGACTGCCGTGTGTCGCATATCTCTCGGATAAAAATTGTATTTTGCCATATATGTATATGCACATGTAATTATAAAACTAAGAAAAGTGCCTACCTAAGCAGACTGGCTTGAAATGCTAAATACACACACAAGTACAAACACTCATACACACATGCATAGATGTCATCATGTGCCGATGCTTGCCCTCGTGCTTAAAATGCTTGGTCTGCACTACAGCCTCAAAACATTAGCAATATCAACAAAATCACTATCATTATCAACATTATTATTGTCATCTACATTCACATCACCATCAATATCATCGCCAACACCAACAACAAACTTAACAATGATCATCATCATCATCATCATCATCATCATCATAATCTTCATCGTCGACAGCAGCCTCAGCAGCCGCAGCAGCATTTGGGCAATGTCTTGTTGCATTTGCTTGCATTTGTGTCGATTTCATTTTTCATTTTTCTCGCACACTTTCGCCTCGTTGATGCTGCTGTTGTTGTTACTGTTGTTGCCGTACCGAATTCTGCTTTGGCGCGTTTTCTTCAATAGCTTTTGATTTATTTCTGTGTGGTTGCTTGTTTGTTGCATGCCTTTTATGCATTCGTGCATTCGCTTCGCTTCATTTCGTCTCGTCTGGCAACGTTGCTTCTCGTTTTATCGCGTCGCGTCTTGTCTCTTTTGGATTCATCTCGTCCATTCGTTCGTTGCCTAACTGCCACTCACACATATGAGCATACTCGTGCATGCATTTATTCTATCCCGCTCGCACGCGCGTGTTCTTAGTGCTATTGTGGCTGTTGGTGTTTGCGAAACTATTTTTAGAAATTGGGCACAAGTAGCACACAGCCAACAGCTGCACCATCGTCAGTTATTTGTGTGTCATTTCTTCGTTATGGTTTTTTCTTGTTGTTGTTGTTACGATTTGTAAACGATATTAACTTGCATATTTTGCGACACGTCAAACAATTGCTCAGAGCCGTTCGTTTGTTTGTTTTTGTTTTCTTGCTTATTGCAAAATGGTGTTGAACGTGTGGAATAATATGCGAAGTTGGCACGTTGCTGGCATGGGTGTGTTTTTGTTCACTGCTTCCGCAACTATACAGTGTACACCTATGCATTGCATTTTTGATTTAGCCTGCGGCAGCCATTGTGCGCAAGCATTCAATTGTTCAACTGGCCAATGCGCACAAAATTGCCAAATAAATCATGCGCGTGTAAAATTTGCATTGGCGCAATATTCGTTATTTAGGTTATGTGTACCTACGTTGCAGCTGTGAAATAAGGGCAGGCAGGCCATTTGCTAGTCAACGGCCAATGACAACAGCGACAGACAGACAAATAACAGCTATAAGCTGCAATTTTGTTCTACCTATTCTTTTTATTTTAGCGTTTTTGTTTTTGTGTCTTCTTTTTTTTTAAATTATTTTGTTTTATTCTTATTTTTCTTCTTTTTTTTTGACGAAATTTCGCCGAGAGCAAGAAAACATGCGCCAGCACACAGTAAAGTGCAAAAGTAGCAGCACGTAACAGCACGTAGCAGCAGCAGCAGCTTCAGCAGTAGCAAACGCCACAGCAACAACAACAACAACAATAAATGAAAAAAGCTTTGCTGAAAACCTGTCTCGCAGGCTTTGTGCCATGCTGGTCAAATGTGTTGCAGTGGCATTGCGGCGTGCGGCGTGCGGCAGTGGGCCGTGCATTGTTGTGTGTGCTGTTCACGTGAAAGGCAGTTGCAGTGAATGACGTCACAAACGGCATTCAATGCGCCGCTGCCACGTGTATATGCAAGCGCGCGCGTATGTGTGCGTGTGTGCGTGTGAGCGGGTCACTGAGTGAGTATGGGTGCGCGCGCGTGTATACTTTGTCGCTGGCATAGCCTCTGAGCAGAGGCAACGATGCAGCTAAGGAAGAGACTAGCTACTAGATGGAACCTAACTCGTTACTCATACGCTGCGTAAGCCACTTCATATTTCACACTCGACAAGTGTTTAAACGCTTTCGCAAATGCATGCACACACCTTCTGCCGCACACATGCACACAGTTATGCACTTGAGAATGCATCTCAGCTCTTTGCTTGTCATAATTGTAATAGCACACGCTCAAAAATATTGTGTACCTGTAATTATTACATTCAAGTCATCGGTTGCCGTTGTTGCAATTGTGTTTGTGGCTGCTAATGGCGGTCGTGCTTAAGGTATGTCATATGCTATGCATTAAATAGAACACACACAAAAGTCGGGTTTTGTATTTAACTTTCAAACTGATAGCGCTGACAGACGAGCTGTGATCGTTTTCAAACGTGCCATGGCCAAGCATCACTCAAACCCGTTTCCAACGAATAGCTACGGTGTTACACGTCAGACAAAGGTTTACGTCAAATCAAGGACGTGTGAATTGAACGATTGCAGAAGCGCAACATCTACTCTACTTTGCTCTAAACTTTGAAAAGGAAAAAGCAGAGCATATAACAGAATAGGAAAAAAAAAACAAATACAAAAAATAAAATGTAATTAGGCCAGTGTGTCCTTAACGGTAATTAAAAACCTTAAAGACCAATTTTGTGAGATAATAAATTTATTTTTAACCTATATGACAGTCTTTTGGGTTTTGTTTCACTTAATTAAGTGACTTTATATGAAAACTCATCAAATAGTTCAAAGCCGTAAGTGCAGCAGATAGCCTACGAGTGTCCGCTGATGGATCATTCAATAATCAACTACAGTAATTGCATAATCAAACCAACAACAATAACAAGATTACAAGGAAACAAAAGCAATAAAAAAGTTAAATAAAATCCAAAAGCGAAAAACGTCAATGTGCTGACGTATGTGACTGGCAACATGCAATTCCTGAGGGACTAAGCGAATAACAAGGCGGGCCACATACATACACTGTCCACTGTCCGCTGCTCGTTGAAAGTGCAATTGCTGGCTTGTGACTGAAGCAGCTTCGATTGCCATCAAGCGTGTGGGGAATTGTTGCTGATGTTATGTGACTACTTGCTGCTGCGTTTTTTGAGCAAGCGGAGTGAATTATAAAAATTATTATGATCATAAAAAAGAAAAAAAAAAACAAAATTCAAAGTGTAAATTGGCATTTTATACGAATTTCCATCATATAATTTATACAACAAAAATGTGCCATCAATTCAAAGCGTAAGGGAAAATAAAAGGAAAAGCTCATTTGTGGCAGTCTGTTTGTCTATATGAATATATTGTGATATGTTTCTTCTTCTTATTTTTCTTAATTTGCACAACAATTCCTGGGAGTCAAGGGCTTCATCTCGCTTAATTTTATTCACAAGCGAACAAATTGTCGCCGAAGCTGTGCGATCTGTGAAAGCTAATGTAAGAGTAGCATACAACGTGGAGTGCTAAGCATAAAATATTGTATAAGACTTTGTGACATTAAAATAGCAAAGATTTCAGAAGTTTTGCAATTTTTTATTTAATATGATTTTCATTTGAGCTTCGGAAGTCTGCGTGATTGTGAATGAAATCAACTTTTAGCCTTTTATTGTAAACCTCTTGGTCATTGAGTCCTTGCTGTTAGTCCGAAAGCATATTTGGCTTGCTTCCGTATTGATTCTGAAATCAGTAGCCTGGCAAGCATTTAGTGTATTTTCAACAACTCATCTCACTCTGCTCAAGAGATGTTGTGTCAGCAACAGATTTGCCCTGCTTGCTTCATGATGCATCGCTGCAGTATGCGCGTCAGTTAAGTGTATCAGGTTTCCTATGGCTAGCCATGAGCACGCTTACAAATTTCGACGTCAGCTTAACACTCTCAGCTTGCTGGGTGTACTCGAGCATTGGCTAGCAAACAATTATTGCAGCTCATAAAGGCAACAACGATTAGCCACCATGAGTTTCAGTAATTACAAATCAATTAAATGCTGCTTTCGTGCAACATCGTGCGTCTCATTAAAACTTCATGCAAAAGGCGAATAGAGCGTACCTATTATTTTGCACAGCACCGTATGCAAGTTGAAAGCACTTAATGAAAGTAAGCGCAGCTGTTGGGCAAGTGCCAAGCCATGCTGGCATTGTCTATGGTGTCACCATAATTATGTGCGGTACATGTTCTCAGAGCGTCGCTATGCGGCGGTTTTGTCGTTTCTCCTTTTCGCTGACATTGCGCGCGAGAAGTGCAAATGCGCGCAAAGCAAATATGCATTGCATACTTGACGGCGCCAATATTGCGGCCGTGACCAAGTCATGTCGCAGACAACATCCACACACTGCCACACGCTGCCAGAGCGCAACAATATGCTGGCATGTTTGCACGTGGACAAAAATAGCCGCAAAATGTTGCCTACGCTTTTGGATTTTTCCATTTTGCTTTTGCACGAATGCATTGCATATTTCAACGGTATGCACACCGTCTATTGTAAGCAAAACGGAAAAAAAAGTTTAAAAAAAATTGTTATTAAAATTTCGAATGTCATCGTCATCGTCGTCGTCGCTGCAGTTTCAGTTGCAGTTGCAGCAGCATATTTTTTTTTTATTTTTTTGCATATTAATTATAGGCAAAGCCCACACAGGCAGCCACAATCGCAGTTGCAGCTACAGGCACAATCACAGTCATGGGCTCAGGCACAGCTGTGCCTGAATTATTGCAATGCAAATTGCTGCAATTTCGCAGAAATACGTTTTCATTTTTTTCTTTCTCTATATGTTTTTCAACTTTTCGTTTCCTTTTTTTTTGTTTTCTCTGTTGTGTTTGAGTTTTCGACAGTTTTGCATGTGTTTTCTGTTGTGGCTGATGTGGTTTTCAGCACGCACAAATCTGCATAAACATTTATTTAAAATGCATGGCATACACTAAAAAATAATGCCAGAAAATCGCATAACAGAAACAAAACCAAAGTCTCAAATAAAAATAAATAGCGAGTAAAAATAAAGTGGCAAACAAAAATGCCGAAACTGTTATGCAGCACCAGCAAGCGAGTAACGGAGCAAGCATACAGTCAATGGGGGTCAGGGGCATGTAGGCAGGCGGTTAGGTTAGGCCAACAGCTGCATGTGTGCAGCGCCTGTTTGCATGCAATATTTATTTGCACATTATGCACGTGTCATTGTGAGAATCTTATTGGATTTGCCAAAATGCACGCACACAGATTTTTCTGCTGCAATGCCGCCTTTGAAAACGTTTCAAACATTTTTCGGCATTTCATTTGTTCGTTATTTCCAAGAGAAATCAAAATAAATTCGGGACTCGACAAATCTTTGAAGTTTGCTTAAGTTAAAGCGCATTAACTGCAACATTTTACTTCTTACGCTTGCCACAAGCCAAACTTGTGTATGGGCGGCAAGGCAAGAAACAAGTTTGGCTGTTGCAGTATCACGATGTGCATTCTTTGCGTCTGAATGTTGGCATTGCTACTCGTACTTTTGTAAAAAATGAGCAAAAAAGAAACTTAATCAATCAGGCGAAGACAACGTAGCTTAACCCACCTTGCATCTGAACAGCAGCTAAAGCTCAATAGCTAATTTTTTTAATTAAAAAAGAACCCAATAAAAAAGCAAAAAAAAAAGAAGCAGAATTAGATTAAAAAAACAAACGATAAGATGAAATGACAATACAAATCCGCAATTGCTAATTTCAGGATGAACACCTGTCAGACTTGGCTTAAATTCCTTGCCAGCCATTCGTGGTGTTCTTCCGCTTCGACACGCTTTAAGGATACACGGCCACGTGCAGAGCATGCCAGGGTCTGGGCAGGCGACGCTTCGTTAGGTTTCACACACATTTTGCCCGCATTTTGTAGAACTTTGTAAGTTTTGTGGCCTAAGCAAAACTTTTGCCAAAGGCGCACATATCACATCCAAATACCATAACAACAAGACAAAGAAGAAAGTTTAACCAAAACAAAAAAAAAAAAAAAAAATAAAATAAAAAAAAAAAAACAAACAGTGGAAGAAAAGAAAAACATGTAAGCAAGGTAACAGTAAAAAGAAAACTGCCTATCAGCGCTGTGCAGGCAAAATTTCGTTTACACTTCCTGTTGCCGGCAATTAGCGTTAAGCGCGTCAAGCGTATGTGCCAAACACGAACACGAACACGGCAACGCTCACGACACAGAAGCAGATGCAGACACAGCCACAGACACGGGTACAGGCACGGACACCTTTGAACTTGTTCGGTCCAGAGTTTTCTATTCACTGATTTTAAAGCTCGCGGCTATGCAAAGTGCGTCGAAGTTCGCATAAGTTTTGGGTTTTGCAAAATAAATAAAATAAATGAATAAAAATCAAACAAAAATCAAATAAGAAAATTGGTTCAATGTCTCGCAGTGTTTTCTGCGCGTCTCAGATGCGCCCATAGCTACGTGCTGAAGATGCGGAACAGCTCCTGTACACGTATGTGTGACCATTATCCTTAGGTGTGTTCTCGAAACTGCTGCGGATTTTGTTGCTTGATATTCTTCTTGCTTTCTTCTAAGCGACCAAATCAAGAGGCTGACTTGGTGTCGAAATCATCACCGTATCGTGGTCGACGATGGAACAGACCCGTTGATTTATTTGGCGTTTTCACAATAATTCGAAGAAAGCTTTTCAGCCCTTTTTTCACACAAAGTGGATTGAAAAATGTGACGCATCAGTCATCTTCAGCGCACACAAAGTATGGTATAAGTGATAAAATTTAACAGAGTTTATATGAATATGTGGACATGACATATGCAAATGTATACTGTGTGTACTGGGTACATATACGCACATATAAATATCGCATAATTAAAATGTTTGCAATTTAGAAACGCAAGTCAAGCATTCAGCATACTTATAGAAGCAGAGCGAGAGCGAGTGAGAAGGAATATCCACTTTAGTCAGCCACAATACATAAGTAAAGTCTTGTAGATTAAAATGTATTTGGAAAATGCTGAAAAGCCAATTTTCTTGCGCCAACACAGAAGAGTCGTCAAGCATGCCACATTTTACCATAGTATAGATATTCTTAGTATTTTGTTCTCGCATGGCATTGCAAATATTTTCTGATAATGTCTTTGTGTGCTTTTCCGTTTCTTTATTGTTGTTGTTGTTGTTGTTGCTAGTGTCAACAAGCGTCAAAAGCAGCAGCACAGCCATATTTTGCATATCAAAACGAACGCAAAACACACACACACACTCACACGCATAGGCACTCTGTCTGACATGTTAGGCTCTAATAAAAAAAGCAAAGAGAAAAATAAAAGCGAAGAAACAAATGCTACAAGCAACTTGATGTTTGTCATCGCCTGCCATAAATTCTCAGTCAGAAAACAAAAGGCGTAAAAACGCATCATCAAAGTCAACATGCAGCAATAGAAGAATCGCTCAAAGCGACGGGAGCACAGGCGCAGAGCAGCGCAGTCCTTATGCAGCTGCACTGTGCCCAACTCAAGTCGACTCAACTTGACTCGTGCGACTTTCGCCGCACAACACGATATGACTTGGCCTGACTTGACTTGACTTAACTTGCCTTGGCTCGACTTGACTCGGCTCGGGTCGGCTCGACTCGACTTGATTCGTCCTATCATGTGTCATGTGTCATCCGTCACGTCTGCACTCAGAGATAGTGCACAGTGCGGCTTGTGTGATGCTTTTGTGTAATATTTGCAGCAGCTGCTGCTGTTGCTGATGTCAGCTGAAAATCGCACAAAAGTCAAGAACAATGCCAACAACAATAGCAACAACAATAACCATATTAATAATAATAAAAATAAATATAATATAATAATAATAATAGTAATATTTATAATACTGAAGCGTCATCTCGTCTGAGTGTCTGTGTGTGTAGTGTGGCAAGTCAAGTCAAAGTTGAAGTGCTGCGAGTGGCCGTGTTGATTATTATTACTGTTGTTGATGTTGTTCTTGGTGCTGTCGTTGCGTATTTGTTTGTGCTTTGGCTTTGTTGCAGTGAGCCTGCCATTGTCGTGCTATTGAACTACAAGAACGCAACAACCCTACACTGATCAGCAGATTTTCCTTACAATTGTTCAATTTTAATTCGAAATTGCTTCTAATCAACTCAAATGCGCCCAAACTGCTTTTGTGCCACAAATTCATTATACGGCCACCACAAAGTGCGGCTGCCTGCTAAAGCTTGTGCTCATAGACTCATGCACATACACAAGCACACATGTGCATGTGAGTACGTGTGTAGGTTTGCTTTTGTTTTGTGCTGCTGCTTTTGTCACTGATGATGATGTGTTTTTTTTTTTTCGTTCTTTTTATTTGGTGACAGCAAATCTGCTTAGTGCGTCTGTCGCTTATTGTGGCTGCTGTTGTCAACGTCAACGTTGTCATCGCTATCATCGTCATCGTCGTCGTTGTTGTTGTCGTTGTTGTAGTCGTCAATGGTGTCATTGTGTCAATTCATTTATACGATAATGGGGTATTGTCAAAGGATATTGTTATGGCTTCATTGCAAAAAGGACGCAATGCCGACTATAGGCAACATAGACTCTGCTGCTGGCTGCGCCACTGTGCCGCTCTGCACTGTGTATTATGCACTGTGCACTGTGCATAAAGCTCTTGACTGCGATGTTGCTGCCAATGTTGCTGCTATTGCCAATGAGTCGATTGGTCCTGTCATTTACAAATCTATGTTACGAGTAGGTGAGGGTAATGTAATTTGCTTGTCATACACACATACTCTCTCATGCGCACACACATATGTCTTTGTGTGGGGCCAGACAAAGTGCGGCATTACTCATACGCCGCGTAGCATGAAATTTGGAAACGCTGCTGTCGCACTTTCCAATGTTGCAATGCTGCTAAGTAGGTTACAATGGTCCGTTGGTCATTTTATTTTGCCACAATGCCTTCAAAGCCCACATCCACATCCATATCCAACACCACGCAGCCAGGCAATGCAAGAACAATGCAATGCGATACAGTGGCAGCAAATAGGCAACACTCGGGTTAGCGGTATTTGTGTGTGTGCCTGTGTGTGTGGGCAACTGCTTTTGTCGTTGCTACGGAATTTGCTTGACACATGAATTCATACACAAGCACATGTAGTTGACAAAAGGATACGAGCAGCACAAAAAAGAAGCTGTAGAAAAAATGACAGAGGGAGAACAGAGTACAAAATACGAAAAAAAAATAAAAAATATATAAAAAAAGTCAACGAGACAATAATACGAAAGTTTATATGCATTGCTCTGACATTACTTGACACATGTAAGCCGCCGCCTACACAGGCAAGCAGTCGGACAGACCGACAGACAATTGCACCATAATGGCGTATATAGCATAGAGCATCATTGCCAACCAATAGCGAACAGCATCAAGAGCAGAAGCAACAACAGTAGCAGCGGCAACGAGAGTCGCAATGACAACGGCAATAGCAACGGCAGCCACCGACTGATCCCCTTCACTGGTATTTGAATAAGCGTTGTCAAAGCTTTATGGAATTAAATTTTTCCATTTTTATAAATAACAAATTCTGTTGCCATCGATATAACATAAATATACATGAAGCATTCAAAGCACAACGACGTTGGTATTAATGTAAGGCTAAGCCAGCTTTGCGCCGTGCAGTATGCAATAGAAATATGCTTAAACTATTGTTTGCCAAAGAGAAAAATCAAATAAATGAAAAACGGATAAAGCAGATTAAATATTTTTTGTTTTTAAGCCAAATCGCATCGCATTTGAATGTGTGATATTTCGATTGTGAATAGCATTACAATTGGCATTTCAGTGTCTTGTCGCATTTGATCTGATCCTTTACGCTGCCAGTACATTTGATATTGTGGCTGGGCTAAATCCTGTGGCAAAAAACTAAAGCCATGCAAGCCTCATGTTCAATAGACAAACAAGACGCTGAGCAACGCTGTTTGATGCCAGGAAATTAATCGGCTGAGACTTTTGTCTTGTTTTTCCTACATTGCATTGCCGTTGGCCTGTGTGTGCACAGTTAGGTGTGTAAATAGTTGTAACTAAATGCTCCGTATGTAATACAGGACATCACATGCCATGCCTAGTGCTATCGCATAGACACGCTAGCAGAGTCCTGATGGGTAAGGGTAAGGATTAATGTTCCTTTCATATGATTTTTATAAGCAGTTCGTTGCCAGGGAGTTGGCTTCCACCTGCCTGCCCTATCAGGGCATATGAAAGCAATTCAGTGCATCGTGGCTTAGATGGCAGCCAATTCACTGAAAGGCCCTCCTCCAGTATTTGCATGTCGAAAACTTCTGTAATTGTTTAGTTTACGCATGGTTAGATATTTTCTATGTAGCCTTTCTATTTCTTTCGAACTGAAAACCGGGTTTCTTATTTGTTTGTTTATTGTGTTTTTTTTCTCTGTTTCTTTTTTTTTTTTGGTTTTTTTTTTTTTTAATTTATCTACACACGTCTTAGAAGCTATTTGTTTGCTTGCAGCACAAATCTTTTGATCCTGTTTAACCTTCTTTATTATTATTTTGCTGTTGTAAGCTGGGCAGCGGGCGCAGGGTGCATCCAAGCGTATTAGATTCATGTTTAAGCGTCAGGATTTAAAAGTTTCTTACATTATGCAAAACTTGGTAAATTACTTTAAGTGTAAAGTTTAGTCACGCGTTTTATGCAAATTTATTAAATGACTAACAATGGCTTTGTAAAACAAAAAACAACAAAGACAAAAAAAATATGAAAAAAACAAGAAATACTTGGCTTTTCTTATTACATAAAACTTGCCGTCGTAAAGCTGAAATGATGTCAACATTGTGATTTTTATAGTTGCCAAGCAGAGGCAAACTTCTTTAAACATTTGGCAATTGACTACGTGGTCTCATCAAGGACCAGTTGATCTTCATCAAGGACCAACAACAGGTTTTGCTTGCTTAAGAGTTAAGCTTCTGCTTCTTACTGCACAGGACACAGATCAATCAGCACTGAGATGATGCCTGATTTATGTATTTATATATAAGGATTTCGAATATCTTTTCAATGAGTGTTTAGATATGGCGTTATTATATTTAATCATTATGTTTTTCGCTAGAGAAACATGTTGCCTGGTTTTTTGAGAAATTGATTTTTATAATGATTTTGTAAATGCTTGTATTAAGTCTAAAATTCTGCAAAATCTTATTGAAAAAAAATAAAAAAAAAATATAAAAGCTAAAAAAAAAAAGTTCATTAAACAGCCATCGTTTTGCTGTACATCATAAAACGCTGTTAAGAAAAATATATAAAATATCATAGCTGCCGATAATGAGTCGAAGCCATCATGTAGCGTTCAAGTCTGACGTAACATGTTTGGGTTTATTTATTTATACACACAAAGTTTTTATTACAAAAAGTTAAATGAAATTTAAGAACTATTATAATTTGGTTCGTTTATTTAAAACAATCAAAAAAGAAAATAACCGAGAAATGAATAAAAAAGGAAAAAGGAAAGCATAAATTTACAACCGCCAACGACACACAGCGAGGCAAGGATTAGGCAACGTGTGCTGCTGTGCGGCGTAGTCGGTTGGGTTGGCAGTCGGGAGTAGGCCACTGTAATTTAGATTAACGGTTAATGGATTTTATAACGGTTTCAAATTACCTATCGCGCAGAAGAGGGGGCGAGACATTCGATAGATTTTCACCGCTTAGCGGTTGCTCCTGTCGCGGTCGCAGAACTGGTGTTAGGCCCCATCTCTCGATGAAATCGATGCGGGAAATGGTTGGGCACGAACAAGTTGTTCGCTTTGTTAAACTTCAATCGTCAATTTTTGCGTTCGGCCACGACGACAACAACAACGACCCCAACAACAACGACGACAACGACAAAGCCAATGGCAATGGCAATCGCACTGCCAATCGCACTGGCAATGGTAATGGCAATGGCAATTGCTCTGGTTTCTGAGCCGCTGAAAATTGTTAGTACTCGTACATATTTCGTTGTGCCAGTGTTGTTGTTGTTGCAGCTGTTGTTACACAGTATACTCTATATGAATATGTATATAGTGCATACATTAACTATTTTAATTACTTTAGTTAGTTTAGTTCATTTGTTATTCTCTTTTGGTTTATGCATTTGTTATTAGTTTTTGGCTGAATGCGTTTCATGCATGTTCGACTACGTGGCATATTAGTAATGATGACAGTAACACTAAAAAGTATGCGTCTTCATTGTGAGTTTGTAGGCGTTACATCGTAGGAAAGAACAAATAGCAAAGAATGCAAGAAACAAAAAAAAAAATTTCAAAACTTGCGAAACACGTGACTTTCTGCATGCGTGGCAAAGGAGCACGACGTTTGCTTCTTTTCGTTTACGTTTATGTTTCTTTCCTTTTTCTTATTTTTACTTTTTTTGTTTTTTTTTTTTTTTTTGTTTTGGTTTCTTGGTTTTTTTGTGTTTATTTTTGGTGTAGATTTTGCTTTGGCATTTGATTTGATTCGGTTTTTGTTACGTGTTCGCCTGCAACGTTTTCTTCTGCACACGCGCGTGTGGCAAGCGCAGCGTCACGTTTGCTTTTTGCTTTGTTGGTTAGTTTTTCTTTACTGGTTTTGTTAGCTGTCGCACATTTTGTGGTGCAGTGTACTTTCTTTTATATTTTCGGTTGTTGTTTTTTTTTGCAATTTTTTAGTTAGTTTTTCGGTTTTTTTTGTTTTTATTTGTTTTTCATTTTAGTTTTTATATTTTGTACGGTTTCGCTTGCTTTTCATTTTGTTTGGCAGTTTTGTGGCATTTTGTTTTTGGATTGTTTGATTTGTATTTAATTTTTTTTTTTTTTTTTTTTAGATTTTGTTTTTGATTTCTTCTACAGTTGCAGATATGTTAATACTATAAGAAAATATTATTTTTTTTTTATTTAAAGTAAATACTTATGTACACCGGAGTGTACATATATATGTACTATATATATATAGCATGAATTTCATTGCAGTTGAAGCATATTTGGTTTCAGTTATATATTTTGAATTGTCTATATATAATAAACATATTATTAAATAAAATTGCGCATACGCCATGTTCACTTTTAAATTTTTGCTGCTGATTTTGTCTTGTTTTGTTCACTAAAATTAAAAGTCAAGTGGCTGCTAAATCATAAAAAAAGGTTAATGTTTGTCCTTAATGCCTAACAGCTACCACACACAAAAACATGCACACACATACACATACATGTTGCAGAACACACGAGTAACCTAAATAAATTCAATTGATTTTAACAAAATAGGAAAAAAAAATTGCAAGTTAGCGCGCACGTTAAAATATGGCAACGCACGTAAGCACGATTGAAAGAACGAACTTACGAACGACCGGAAACGGCAAGTGAAAATGTTAATTTCCGCTTTTAGGTACACAAAAATTTATAAAAATAGGCTAAGCAAGGCAAGACAAGGCAAGGCAAGCAAAGTGAGCGACAAATAACTGCAGAATCTATAAAATATAGGCACAAGGGCTGCAAAAGTTTCGGCAAATGAACGGGGTGGCGTCGTAAGGGAAACAGGATGCGTACATTGTTGGTGGTCAATGCAGCAACATCAGCAGTAGTAGCAGCAGCAGCAGCAGCAGCAGCAGCAGCAGAAGTAGAAGCAGCCGAAGCAGGCAATGCTGCTGTCAAATAGCTAAAATTCTAAGAAGTTTTTCTTTGTTTTATATTCCTATTTTTTTGCTTTTATTTTATTTTGTTTATGTTTTTCTTTTTTCTTGCAGCAATTAACTGCAAAACAGAAAAAGCAAAAACAGAAACAGACACACAACAGCCAAAGTGAAAATTTTCACACAATTTTACAGTTGAGCACGTTTTGAGGTAAATATGCGAGAATGCTTTTGCCTTCATAAGAGTAAACAACGTTTCGCTCTCTCGTCCGCGCTCTTGCTTTTACTTTTGCTTTTGCGCTGGCTTTTGCTTTTGCGTTCTCGTGCTTCGTCTTGTGCTCGCTCTCGTTCCACCGTTGCACAGTTCTGCTCGCCTTTGCGCTTTGTCACAGCTCGGCCTCGTGGCGCTGACCGAATGACTTTGCGTTTGAGCATTTTTGATTTGCTTCTTTTGCTTTTTTGTGTGTTTATTTTTGCCCGAAATGCTTTCTGCCTCTTTTCTGTGGGGTTTTGTTTGGTGTGAGCATTGCTGCTGCTGCGAACGTGCGGCTGTTCGAGTACTTAGTAGTATTTCGAATTCCTAGGCAACCTCGCAATCGTTCTCAGCATTTTTCAACTGTTTTTCCTTTTTCTTTGTCGTTAGACGGTGTTTGTAATTTTCATTCTGCTTTTGTTTGTTTTTCTTTTTTTTTTCAAGTGTTTCGACAGCAATACGGTACTCTAACCAATAAGAGGTAGGAACATGAACA
>JBAMBQ010005079.1:0-15334 GCA_037044495.1 Stegana nigrithorax | reverse complement strand
ACACACACACACGCAAGGCATTTATGTGTCCAATGTGTAGATACATTTCGTTTGGTTTTATTGTATTTTTGTTTTTTATGATTTGAAATGAATTTTAAACAAAAATTGACTATAAACGAAACAAGCAAAAATTGTTGGCCGCATTGAGTCACACCGGCAGCTACTGTAGATACCCAGATACTCAAATACTCAGATACTCAGATACTTAGATACTTATGTAGATACTCATTCCTGCTGCTCAGTCAGTCATACGTTTTATTCGTCATCTAACAGCAGCATCGCATCTGTAGGCGCTGTCAGCTCGTTGGCTACTTGTGATTTATGCGCAGCTAGTCTAGTACAGTGAATACCCAAATACATGCGTGACGTACATAGTCCAACATAGTTTGAAGTACTCGTCTGCTCGTTGGCGGCTGCTACGGCAGCGTAAGCTGAGATACGTAAAAGTATCGACGCCTGGCAAGCGACTGCGCGGGCGTGTCACAGCTGTTGCCGATTTTGGCAAACAAGCGCGCGAAACTTGTTTGAGCCACAACGTGACTCAATACCAATTTTCTACAGTGTGGCAAATGTTACGCATACGCGAACGTTCGGCGCCGCACTCGCACTCGGTGAGACTACTGTGTGTGTACTTTTTGGGCAGTCTTTATTAATTGAACTCGATTAAGCAAATTTCAATAAACGCTGAAAGCGACCTACGCGAGCTACTCGCATCAAAACAGCCTGCTGTGCTGTGTGTTTATCTAGGCAAGAATTCAATTAAAATGAGCAAACAGATACACAAGCAGCCCCATGAACCATGCGCATGAAGTCAGCAATTACGCGTAGATTATATTACAAGCGAAAAAAAGAAGCTGAAAACAAAAAAGGCAATTTCGATTTCAACGAAGCTTTTGTACGAGAGACAGAGATATACACAAATGTTTGAAGCAACGCAAACCGCGTCTGCACTGGGGCACTCGGGGCAGCTGTGCTAGAAATTTACCCGATAATGTTTATTCCAGCTAATGATTAGGGTAAAGTGTAAAAAGGCAGACCTTTCAGGATATTTTAAACTCAAATCGCAAATGAAATAAACTAAAAAGATTTCTTGGTTTTCGAAATATTCGCCAATAAGGCAGCGAGAAGAGAGGAACACCTTTTTTGTTTGATGATGTAGCAGATTAGACGATATAGAACTGATAATGATTTGGAAAAAAGCAAATAAAATGTAGACGAAGCTTCGCAGGTCATTTGCACAAGGTCATCGATTGTAATTCAGCAAGCAAATAAATCTTTCTCTTGATGCTCATATACAAGTGAAATTTGTATTTTATTGAATTTATTAAACTCTCTCATTGGCGGACACTTGGCCTTGTCAATTCAAATGTACCACACACCACTTTGACTGAATGAAATGAATTTCAATTAATGGACTGTGTCATGCTCCCTAAGCACCGCCCGAGGGAGACATTTATGTCGCAATGTTAACTGTAGCATTGAAGTGAATGGCTAACGAGTGCGCAGTATAAAACTTATGTCAAGATAACCCAAGGGATGTTCAAGTTAAAACAGAATTCAAAAAAAAAAGGATACAAAATTCAAAGTGCAACTGTTGCTTTGCCATACGCAATTTTGGTTGGCAGCAGAGCGCATCACAGGACTACTCTGCAGTAAGTAAGTTGACTGCGAACCCAGTCTACGGCATCCTATTGTTTGCAGTGACCTAACATAGCCACTTGGCTAGCTGAGCACATCGCTGTGGGTCTATTTGTGCCTGTGGCAAGCAGCTCCGCACTTCCGGTCTAAATGCACAGCAGACTTTCAGCGCACAGATTGAATGTACAAATATTTGATTAAAGGGGCAACAACAACAAAACGCACAGACGACAAATTGTTTCAATCGAATTGCATTGCGGCGAAAATAAATAATACTGAAAGACAAAGCGCATTGTGGTTCGTTTCGTTGAAAAATGCGGATTTGTTTACTTTCGCGCAGCAGGCGCAGTCGGTTGCAGTCCGAGCCGCCCCAAGTGGCAGCGGATGCACAGCTGCGCCATATAAGCCACAAATGCACAGCATAGAGATAAGCAAATGTCGATTAGGGTGATGCGACCTACCGAAATTGTTAAAATCCTTGTTTGGCAGTAATCCTTAAACGTCTTGGCTTTAATCGCATGAGCACCGGCTCCGTCTTGGTTGCCGCAGCAAATCTTTTCCGCTTGTACAAATTTTTCGCAGTGTATATAATATATATGCCGATATGCAATGTTCCGTGTATGACGTCAATCTGTCGAATTTTGCTTTAAACAAAACGACAATTTTGCAATATTTTTTTATGGCAAATCTTTTGAAACAGTTTTAACACGTGTTTTTTGCTTCGAATTCGAACTGTTACACTTTTCGCTAATTGAATTAATAGAATTTCGTCTTCTACTGCGGTTAACTATTTTCTTTGCGGTTTTTAAACGTTTGTATTAAATATATTTTAGTTGCTGCGTCGAAATTGTGTGTGGGAAATTTTCTTAGTTGTAAATTTGCGTTTGCTAAAAATATTCGTTTTATTAAATTTATTATGATTTTTTTGTTTATCTTTTTATTTTTTTGAATAAAAATATATCCCAATTTCGTTTGCTGTGCGGGACGGAGATCTTTCGTTTCGGTCGGACACCGATTGACTAAAGCGTATCAGCGCTCGCTTGGGCTTTCGCTGCAAAAGTACACCAGTCAACAAAATCGCGACTTTAATCAAACCGTGCGCACGCCATGCATTGCCGCATTCGGGGCAGCAATCGAATTCCTGCTGAGCAGCGAGCACACGAGCGCACGTACTGAGTAAAAAAGCTTGCTAAAGCTCGCTGCGGTTTTATTGGCAAATAAAAAAAAAATAGAAACATTAGGCATAAACTTAGAACTACATACAAATACTTTGCCGTTAATCCAATTGCGTGTGCGGCACGCCAAACTTTTTTTTTTTTTGTTTACGCTTTATTTAGGCGTGCAACGCTTCTTTTGCGGCTTTTGCTGAAGACGTTGCTTCATACTACGCAGTAAATATGAATGTATGGCACTCATATGTATAAACAAAACGCAAATATTGTGCAATGCAAACCGAGTAGTGCATAAATTAGCACATTATGAAATTATTTAAAACAAGCCAAGTGGTCCAAAGCGAGTTTGGTCAGCCTGTGGCTGCCTGTGGCCGGACAGATGCTTTGCTAATGTGTCGTGTGGTAACTTAACACACGTCAAGCGCTGACAGCTTGAGTAAATATGACGAAGTGCAAATGGCCTACGCCTGGCGTACATGCCTCGCGCTATCTCGCTCTCGCACACGCAGTTTTCACCTGCGCATTGCTTTTTTGGCGCACTTTAATATGGATTACGCGGCACGCTGCCGGCAAAAAGGCACAATTACGTAAATAAATAAATTATTCATGTGTACTTACAAGATTTGATTTATTTTATTATTTTTGCTTTGATACGTTCGCTGCGGCTGCTTCCTGTTTCATGCTACGTCTCTAGACGTCCTGGAAAGTGCGCGCAGGCCAACAATTTGCAATGAACTGTTGCAAACGTATTTCGTAACTTGAATCGCTTCACTGATGCGATCGTTCACTTTGGCGCAATACGCTGTTTTAAATAATTTGTTTTGGTTTTGATTTGAGTTCATTTGTGCGTTAATTGTGTGTTTTATTTTGCGAAAATACACAAAACTATTTGAACAATGTGTGAACAGTTTCACTTTTATTTTACTTTATATTTTTATTGTTGTTGTTGTTGTTGTTTTGCCCAATCTAATTGCCCAATTCGATTTACAGAATTAGATTTAGAAATGTCTTTTTTGGCTTTCGTTTGACTTCGAAGAATGCCTATGCTTCACTTTCTTCGACTATTTTCGTTTGCCGCGAACTCTCTGCGGTATGAGATCTTGGAACAAACTGCTGAACTGAACTCAACCAACCGTACACGGAGCTGCGTACGGCTGAAAGTGCCAGTAGTGGATGCTACAATCTGCACGTTGGCTATTAATAGCATAACGCATACGACATGTTGCACGCGACGTGCGGTTAGCTTGGCAATTTGAAGAGAATTTATAATTGTGCCACAACAACAATAACCTTTTTGCCTAATTAGGCAGCTATCACAGAAACATCTGTAAAGTTATATTTCAACAATAAACTTTATTTTACTGTCCAATAAAGATGCACAACGTTTTTGAATATTAAACACAGATGGCGCCGATGCAACACAACGCTCGCGCCACCTATCGGCGTTCAGATACACTTTTAAATAAAGCAGCTTGTTGCAGCAAATATTTTCAGCTGTTGGAATGACTGTGTGCATTTACTATTTTAATTTTACTACTACCAGACAATATGAATACTACACTATATATATCTTTATATTCTCTGGTTCGACTAAAGGCGGATCGTCCCTAAAATGAAGCGATAGTACCGAATGTACCTTTGAGCAGAGAAAACGTTGGAAAAAGGTACAATTGCACCTAATTTTCCATCCCTGCTTCCAATGCCAAAATTCATGTTATGATGGTCATCAGTTTGTTATGATGTTATGAGTGTCACCACGGAGTGGCTGAGCTGTTGCCAGAATTTTTCAAGAGAAAAAACCACTGAAATAAATGAAAGAGTTTAAAATTTGAAATTACACATGATCTCCAAACTTTTTTAAGCAATTGTGGTTCAAATTACTTGCTAATGATATTGCCGTATGCTGAGCAACAAATGGGTAAATATATACTTCTTGTTATTTTCCTCCTTTTCTTCAACCATGAATATTACTGGTCAAAACTATTCTGTCTGTCCTCAGTCCGTGAAAAAATTGTCATGCGGTCCGGTGGGTCCGAAAAAATTCATCCGTATAAAAATTAGATACGCGCACTCAAAAATAGCAACGCTGAAGCAGAATAGAGTTTGCAGAGCTTGAAAACGTTCTTTCTCACTCACGCACAGTACGATTAGTGCTTCACTATTCTGATAACGTTGTCGGCTTGCTGTTACAATTTCTGTTAATTTTTGTAATACTTGAAACATTTTCCAGTTATAATCAATTAAATATGGTGAGTAAATATGTAAATTCGCCGTTAAGTAAAGATTGTAATGAATAGCAGTCAAAATAACAAGAAATCAGCAAACACAAATAACATGTCTGTCCAATCATCATTGTTTTGTACCATCAAAACATGTGATTTGTGATGTGTTCTTTCTGAAAAATAATTACAATACATTTAACAAATCGCATAAAAATCATGCCAATGTTTGGTTTTTATTGCATTTGGCAAATAAAAAGTTTTTGCTGTTCGCCCTAACCTCGCATAGAAGTTTCTCGGTGCAAACATCTGTCAGCCGGCACATGCTGTCTGTCCACGGCACGTGAGGGGACTGCATGCACGATGACAACATAGTTACTTGAGTCATCACGCATTTTTTTTTATTGCTTTGTTTATTTGCTTGCAGCAACCACAAATTGTGCTCCTCAAAGAAGGTACGGATACCTCACAAGGCAAACCGCAGCTAATCTCAAATATCAATGCCTGCCAATCGATTGTGGACGCTGTGCGTACCACACTGGGACCACGCGGCATGGATAAGTTGATTGTGGACTCACATGGCAAAGCGACAATTTCCAATGATGGTGCCACTATTATGAAACTATTGGAAATCGTGCACCCAGCGGCAAAAACTCTGGTCGACATTGCCAAGTCACAGGACGCCGAAGTAAGTTTATACAATTTGTATAAAAAGGCTTTACTAACTTTAAGTTTAAACTAAAGGTAGGCGATGGCACAACCTCAGTTGTACTGCTGGCCGGTGAGTTTCTCAAACAGGTAAAACCCTTCGTCGATGAGGGCGTTCATGCACGCATCATCATTAAGGCCATACGCAAGGCTTTGCAGCTATGCATGGAAAAGATCAATGATATGGCCGTACACATCGAGAAACAGTCGAAAGAGCAACAACGTATGCTGCTTGAGAAATGCGCCGCTACCGCCATGTCATCGAAGCTTATACACCAGCAGAAGGACTTCTTCGCAAAAATGGTTGTCGATGCTGTTCTCTCCTTGGACGAACTGCTGCCCCTTAACATGATTGGTATTAAAAAAGTCAGCGGCGGATCTCTCGAAGAGTCGCAACTGGTGTCGGGTGTTGCCTTTAAGAAAACATTCTCGTATGCTGGCTTTGAGATGGCACCTAAGTCGTACACCAACTGTAAAATATCTTTGCTGAACATTGAACTGGAACTGAAAGCCGAACGCGACAATGCCGAAGTTCGCGTTGACAACGTCAAAGAGTATCAGAAAGTCGTCGATGCTGAGTGGCAAATCTTATACAACAAACTCGCAAAAATACACGAATCAGGCGCAAATGTTGTGCTATCCAAACTGCCCATTGGCGATGTTGCCACACAGTATTTCGCAGATCGCGACATTTTCTGCGCTGGTCGCGTGCCCAATGAAGATCTTATGCGCACAATGAAGGCCTGTGGCGGCGCGGTCATGACCTCAGCCAACGACATTGGCGCCAACGTGCTTGGCAAGTGCGACTACTTCGAGGAGCGCCAAGTTGGCGGTGAACGTTTCAATCTTTTCCAAGGTAATTTAGTCTTCTATAAATCTTTGTGTGAATCTAACTTATACCACAATTCGATTCCCATATAGGCTGCACAAATGCGCGCACCTGCACGCTGATACTACGCGGCGGCGCCGAACAGTTCTTGGAGGAAACAGAGCGTTCTCTGCACGACGCTATCATGATTGTGAGACGTACAATTAAACACGATTCCGTAGTTGCCGGTAAGTGTGTCTACAATAACCTATATTCTGAAAATGTCATGTGTCACTTTCTGCAAAGGCACTCAATCCCAAGCTGGATTATTTTGCTGAAAACCAAAACTCCCTTAGAGGGAGATATACCAAATGTAAACCTCCTGACATCAGATTCCAAATTAATTACAATATCCGGTTAAGAGACAGCAGTTGCTTTGATTATAAGTAGTTTCGTTGATGGCTTTTATCTTGACAATGTTTAAAACAAAAAAAAGAAATTTATGGAATTGTGGATTAGGCACAGGTCGGGTGCGCCCAACTATAGCCCCTGCCTTTCTAGTTTAACATTAACTACAACAACAGCCGCAAAGTCCACAAGCGAGAAGCGGCAGCACCTTCTAAGCTAAGCATGTCTGCATATTTTCCGTTCGTCTGCTGCTGCTGCTGCTCTGTTGGCTTTCGTTTTACAATTTCCAAAATTGCCAAGCAATCTTCTCCCCATGAATTTATCAAACGTCGCCCACGCACGCTTCCTCCTTTATTTATTTGGTTTTCTTTTATTTTTCCCTCAAACATTTCGTTAAAATCGGGTTTCATGCAAAGCAAGCAGCCTCCACAATTTCTACACATCTGACGCCATTCACTTAATGCAGCAAACGAGTTTTGCCTACTCATGGCAATTCATTTATTTTTCTTTGTGTGCCGGCTGCTGCACTTTCTAAACTTTTCTTATGCCTCGTGCGCATGCAAGCAGAAAATTATCAATAATGCCAGGTCAATGCAGACTGTCGTCCGTGCAAAGCGAAGTCCAACCGAGCCTCGCAATCGGCAACAATTTTTTTCAGCTTCAATTTGGGTTTGGCTTTCGTTTTGACAACTTTTTTGCAGATTGCCAGAAACCTTTTGGCTTGCCTTTGTATAGAACGCTCGCTTGGTGGCAGCAAGCGTTGCAACATCTCGCCTTAAACGTATGGGCAACTCGGCTTGGCCAAAAGCAAGTTGCTCTAATGCCGAAACCGGCTACCAACGTCGCTTGTGTTGTTGCAGTAGGCTGCCAGTCTGGCTGCCTTTCTAAGCAGCTTTCTGCACGCACAGCCTACGGCAGAGTAAAGCAAAACATGAACGACGACAAAGTTGTTGTTTTTTTTTTTCTTTTTTCGTTTTGTTTAATGCATTCATATAATTGACTATTTGCAAGCACTTCATGCCTACGCGTTGTTTTGCCTTATGCCAGCCTAGTGTCGTTAGATAAGCCTTTGCCATGTAAGTCTGTGCTAAGAACATTGGCCGGCCGCTGTAAGGTATCAGCGCAGTGCATTGCACTTTGCTGCAAGTGACTGTTAACGCAGCAAAAACTAATAAATAATAAAAAAAAAAAAAAGACAAACTAAGCTAGAATCGACTGCCAACGCATGTGTATGTGCATGTGTGTGTGCGTGAGTGAGAGAGTGTGAATGTGTACGTGGTGGTTAGTCAAGAATTAGTTTAGAGTTTTCAAATGACCGCAACCGCAATGCAATAACAACAACAACAACAATAACAACCGCAGCTAATTGCAATCTTGCATTTTTCCGCTGCACTTATCAGAAAAACGTTTGCACTGGCGCAAAAATAATTTTTATAAATAAGATTTTTCTTATTTTTTTTTTTTAAGTGACGACGACAGGCTAAAGAGATGCAATTACGTAGGAACTTTGATGCTTACTTTCCAATTGTTAATTGTAGTTTGTCGTCATCATTGTAATTTTACACGCTCGGCAGCGGCAACAGCTGCTGCTGCTGCTGCTGCTGCACCCAAGTGGGTGAAATTATCAAAAGCGTGGAGCAGCCGCACTCAAGCGGACAATGGAGCCACCTACTTTCGCTCGCCTACGAACATTTTATAAACGAACGTACGTACGAACGAATGAATACAATGCAAGCGCAGCGACTGCCTCAGCGGGTTTTTTGTTTTTCTATTTTTTTTTCTACAATAATTGAGGCCACCTTCATCACCCGTTGCCTGCCTGTCTGCCTGCTGTGCACGTTTTGTCGTTTAAGTGCCACGCCTACGACGTAGCAGACCCAAGACCCACCTAGAGCAGCGGCGGCGACGGCAGCGTCGTCGTCGGCAGCAGCAGCAGCAGCACAAAATGTCAGTCGCCTTTGCGCTAGTTTAACTCAAGTGACGTACTTAACTTAGATACGAAAACCTTTTGGCAAAACAACATGTAAATCTTTCTGTTTTTGTTTTTGTTACTTTAATGTGCGTCAGGAAAATAAGCACACACACAAGTACCGAGATTTTATATATTCTATTTAGCTAAAACAAAAAAAAAATAAATAAAAAAAACTAACTCCTGAGGCACATTTGCATTGACGTATATGCATGAATCAAAGTTGTCTACGTGACTTACCTAATCAATTTCAATTGTTGGCTGCTAATGCTTAGCTTTAGTGTGCCTTGCAACAGCTACAGCTGCCGAAGTCCAGCCAGATATGAGCTGGAGTTAGCAATCTGATCCATGATCATCAATGGTGAATGTATTATTTATGAAGCCCTCTGTGAAGTAAGAGGGCCTCTACAAAAATTCCGATCATCGCTCCATATAGAAACAAGAACGGGGGATATATCAATGGTGTCAGCACAAATACCCTCACTAGACGTTCATTGGGTACTATGCTCCCCATGACAAGGAAGGTCGAGTACTGTCAGTCGATGACTCTTCTATGCGGAACATAATGAACCATTTGCGAATTATAAGTAAATTGTATATTTCCATACCATATATTGCAGATCATCTACTGCATGATCCGTATTTGCAAAATAACTTGTTTTTGACTATAAAAAGCTGTTAATTTATTTGCATACAATTTCAATGAATTTGCTGCTACAAATTCATTGTTGCAACGCTTGCAACACAACAACCCTCAGTGCAACGGCAGAAAGCCATGCCAAGCCAAGCCGAGTTCTGCTTGCCCGCCTGCCAGCAGCGGTTCATTGTACCATCGTATGCAGTCTCAATGCGATTTCTAATGACGCATTTGTCCTTCCATGTTCACGCTCGGCGCTTTCCTCATTACGAACACAAACGCATACTCGAAGACTGCTCCTCATGCATTTGCTCGCATAATGCGCCATGCCATGCCATGCCATGCCTTGCGCCTGAGTGACTGCAAATGTATCTGTGTCGGTATCGCATTTCAATGACTTCGCTCGCTTATTGGCAACCTTGTGTCGTTGCATTCAACTCTGCCGTAGCACTGCTTATGCAACGTCTCTGGCAAAGTTCGTTCTAACTTATGTCTTATGTGCATAGTTTGCGGTGTGCAAGCGGCGGCTGCCGCCACTCGAGTCAAGTACAGTGCAGCCAACGACAATAGACGTTGACATACGCTACGCTGCCGTGTGTTGGTTTGACAGTTTGACAAAACTATAAACAGTTATGCACTCAACGAGTTTATGATAAAGGCTTGAGTCCCTACCCCTACAATCTTTTCAAACTCCTACCCTTAGTAAACCTTTTTTTAGTCGACGTTGTGGCTACCGTAAAAGAGACTTTGAATGTACGTATGCACATACATAAAATTGCACAACACACTCAAAATAGAATAACTTCAATATAAATAATTAATTTTTATAATTCACATAGATTAAGCAATTCGTCGTAATGAAGCATGCAAGTTGATGAATCACCTCTTTAACAACATTGGTGAAATACACACTTCATCAGGTTGCTTACGAATTATTGGGATTTTTTTTTTTGTCACAACTAACGGAAGTGACGACTGTAGCTTCTAAAAACATGCAAAACTTCTCGAGGCGGATACCAATCCGAATGTTTTGAACGTACAATCTTCGTTAAGCATGCAAATGAAATTATTTATCAGTTTCAGTTTTTCAAATGGGTTTTTCTTCTATCAACCCATGTGGACCGACGTCGCTTGTGCCCGCAGTTGGCTGTTGTCGCTTCACGACTTGTTTGCTATTTAGTTTCTTCTATTTATGTTCTTTGTTTTATCTAATCTTTTGCTGTTTCGTTTGTTTACTTATTGAGCTGAGTTGAATGCAAAGCATTGCAAATGGTTTTTTTTTTTTCTTTGTTTTTTGTTGTGGGTATTTTGTTGTTATTCGATTTTCGCATACCGTTCTGGCTGCGATGCACGTTGTGCATTTCTAGTATGCACCTGTCTATACTAGATATTTAATTCTATTTAATGACAAACGTCGACGTTGTTGCCGCCGTTGTTGTTGTTGTTATTGTTGTCGTCGTCATGGTAGCGATGGAGTTGGGTGGCTATGGAGGGCAAAGGGTTTTCATTTTGTTCTGCGACGTTCTGTTGTGGTGTGACTTTTGTTGCTTGTTTATTTATTTATATTTTATAGTTATTTACTTATTTTTTATGCAATTATTACACAAAACTGCAACTGAGCCAACAACAACGACAATCAAAAAAATGCACATTATTTTTTTTCTCGTTTTTGTGCTTTTTTTTTTGTTTTACTGTTTCTCACTATGTATCCATGACAAGTTTGTTGAACTCAGTCAGTGCCGCTGCTGTGTTGTGCTTAGTGCATTTTTCTATTTTATTTTTTTTGTTTTTGTGTAATTTCACATACATTTTGTTTTCCATTTTTTCGTTGTTGTTGTTGGTGTTGTTGTTGCTATTGCTGTTAGTGACTTGACTCGCCTTGAGTGCAAAAGCTGAGATAATAAACAACAAAGAAAAAAAAACTTTGTGGTTGGTTGCCGTTGTAAGTTTTATTTTTAAACGAAACCAAGCAACAAACAACATGCAATTGCGATATGCATTGTAGCACCAAAGACAACAACAACAACGACATATACAAACTTTGCTACACGTTGTTGTTGTTTTTTTTTAATATATGTATGTACATATATTTTTTTTGCTGCTTTTTATATTATTTCTATTTATTGATATTTAACGCCAGATTAGAAAAGCGCAACAATCTTTGCTTTGCTTCATTACGCTTACATGTGCATTTTATTATTATTTATTTTGATTTTGTTTTGTTTTGTTTAAATTATTTTTATGCATTTATGTAATTGGCATCGTACAAACGTCAGTCGTCCCAGTGCATTGCAATTGTTTGTCCCAAGCAAAACTTATCATTAGCTGGAGTGCACAAAATATGCTAAGCAGAATTCCGCTGCTCCTGGCATGTACTGCTGTGCTAGGCACCCTGTATCTGCTTGCTACTCACTGCTGGCGTCATGAGCAAACGTCAAATGCAATCGTAGACCCAAACGTAGCAAAGTCAAAATTGACTTGCAAGGCTTTGCCGTTGCCCCCCACTCTACCTGCCTTCCTGCCTGCCTTTGATGTTACGAGTCGAGACTTGCATTGCTATGCAAAATCTAAGTACGACGATTGCCTCTGTTGTTTTTATTATTGCCGTTGTTGGCTTTGGCAAGACACCGTGAGACTCTCTGTCTGTCGTTGGTCTTCTTGTTATATGAGTCAGCCAAAAGCAGCAGCAACAGAATATTGTATAAGCTGCGCACACAGTCTTTGTTTGGCTAAGCTACGAACGTCAAAGTTAACCTTTAGCAAAGCGCAGACTTGCTGCAGTTTATCGTAAATACCATGGGGTCACATCGAACCAGAACAACGCTGAAGGTTCTCTTTTTGCATTTTGTCATAGCATTGCGTCTGTTGTCGCCCGTCCCCCCTATACTCTTGCTTGCTTAAATAAGTAATTTGACATGTCTTTTGGATAACTGACTGCCATTTATGCAATTGTTTTTTATTTAATATTTAATTTTTTCATTTTGTTGCAGGCGGTGGCGCCATCGAAATGGAACTGTCCAAATTGCTGCGCGACTATTCGCGCACCATTGCCGGCAAGGAACAGCTGCTGATTGCCGCCATTGCCAAGGGTCTGGAGGTGATACCGCGTCAACTGTGCGACAATGCCGGCTTCGATGCCACCAACATACTCAACAAGCTGCGTCAGAAACATTCGCAAGGTAAGTGCAGTCAACCTCCTATGTATGTTGCATATAGACAACGAG
The DNA here is from genome assembly GCA_037044495.1 of Stegana nigrithorax. Classification (NCBI taxonomy): domain Eukaryota; kingdom Metazoa; phylum Arthropoda; class Insecta; order Diptera; family Drosophilidae; genus Stegana; species Stegana nigrithorax. Next base: position 2,551 of record JBAMBQ010005079.1, on the reverse strand, counting down.
TACGAGCCACTGGCAGGTCAGCGGATCGCCCAAGGGATGGCGGGGCTGGGTCATGCTTACAGATACTCACACACTCTTGTATGAAGAAATGTATGTTGTTATTGTTGTTGGACCTCTAATGCATAATGAATGTGCGACTACTTGGGCAGGTTGGCAATAGTTGGCACCGTTCCAATATGTACTACACGTGTGATTATGTCAGCATTTTGTGGCGTTGGGACATCATCAGTGTACTGCGAAATTCTGACATCGGCCATCAGTCAACGTTTCTTCGCTGGCCATTTTTCATAAACACTTTACCGAGCTGAGCGACAGTGAGCACACATAAATAGACGCATACCAAAAATGTGAATTTCGTTGTTGTAGACATGAGTTTCGAAGGACTCTGCATGTGTTGCATTGCTTACACGCTGCAATTGCTGCACAAACTACATTTCGCTGTCTCTCTACGCTGCGAAGAGTAAGTGCATGGAACAATTTGAAGCGATGCAAGTGCCCCCTACCGAGAAACCGCTCAGTTGGCGGAGCGCTGTCATAAAGTCCAAGTGAAGTTAATTTTTCGCGAGCGACCGACAGACAGACAGACAGACGTATTTAAATATACCAAACGTCATAGGATGCCGCCCAGACACAGGCGACGTCAATATGCTCTACTCCCACTCCCACTCCTGCTCCTGGCAAGCCGTGTGCATGGTGCCACGAACTCATGCAATCAGTTGACTTTGCTTTTTGGTTACAACGAAAAAGCGTCGAAAAGTTTTGTTTGTGTAAATTGCATTTTATTTTTGGCATTTGTTGTTGGCTGCGCCGTGCCAAGTACCGGGCGCTCCAAAATCATTTCCATGCGCTTGCCGCCGTTTCAGCAATTGCCACCACGCGGCGTTTGTTGCACTCGCAGGCAAGTCTCAGAGCAGAGTCAACAAGCGATCGAGGCCCGACTGCGAGTTGTGCTGCATGCATTTGCAGCAAAGTGTCAGCAGCGACGGGCGGCGATGGCGGGTAGTGTAAAGTGGGTTGTATGCCCGCTGGCATGGCGGTGCGCTACGAGTTTCTGCAAGGGGCCGCAGCCAACGCGCATTACATTCGTTTAGCGCACCAAATAAACAACGAACGACGTTTGATTTTATGTTCATTTAGTTTTTGTTGCTTTTCGTTTTCGTTTGTGTTTCAGTTTGTGTTTTGTTTGTCGCTTGTTGTCGTTGCCTTGTTTTGGCTGTGTTCAGATAGCGTTGATAAAACTAACGAACCGCTGCTGTGTCACACTAATGGCAGCAATGGCGAACTCATAATGCCTGCCTCCCTGCCGCCTACCCACGTACCTACCTCTCCCTTACCCTCTATTAAAGAGTCTCGCACTATTTTCAAATATATTTTTCCACGCTGCACGCATTGAGTAACTCAGCCTCGCTCTGGTACATGCGACTCGTGTGTAATCTTTCGTCTTTTCACATATTTATGTACATGCATATATGTATATAGGGGCATAAATGAATATTTTTCAACAGACCGACGGACTTCGTTGTATGTATGTGCAACCGTTGTCGCCTGATGCCCGTCTCTCTCTGGTCCGTCGCTTGCGAAGCTTCTCGTGTTGCTTGCGTGGCTAGTCTGGCCGCGTTTTGTTGATGTGTGTTCGCCTGCTTTGCGTGGTTTTGCTGTGTACGCTTGGCTTTCAATTTGGACCAATTGACAGGCAGTTTAATTTACTTGCATTTATATTTTTGTACTTTATGCAATCGTTCACCAGCCCCCTCCCCCTTCAACTTGGCTGCAGCACCTACCTTTGCCAAAGTGCGCTCACAGCGGCACAGGTCGGTCATTCACTTTGCTGAACACCAAATTTTACAGTTTAGTGCAGCACAAGTTTCGCTTGATTTGGCTTAGATGAAGACATTGATTTTTTTTTTTTTAACGGTATCAACAAGAAATATCAAAATGTCGACTGCTGCTATTGAGAAATAAACAAAATTAATGGATTTGCTTAAAACTAAAACAGATTTTTTTAAATGATATTTGATTGTGACAATCAGCCAATTCTGAAGGACGACTTAGGGTCGTCCAACTGTTTGTCTAATAGAAAATTGTACGCAAATAGAAAATATGATACATTTTCCGAGCACAGCAGCTGGTTCTTGAATTTATGAATTATTGCTATCTTAGGTAATAGGTACATCAATATTATTAATAAGTGTTCTACTAAAAATAATATTTCTCTAACTCAAAGTGTGAACAAATCCGTTTTTGGCGCCGGTTTAGCAGTTTTCAATGATCGGCTGCTTCTCAGATATTCAAATGGATACTGACGGAGCCTTAGCCAGCAGTTGATTGTGTGTGTGTAAGCAACAGCAGCCGCCTGGGCACGCTTCAGCGGCTTTAAAGTTTCTGTGCCGGTGCCACACACATGCTTGGGATCTACTACAATAGCAATTGTTGGCAATATTCATTAGATAATTTCCAATGCACGACATCAACTGAAACACTGAAATCGCATAGAACGGTCTGCTCTTTCTACTGCTCTTGCGGCTGAGTTTTGTTTTGTTAGCCAACCATT